>JANFAB010000167.1:0-102544 GCA_024613165.1 Pisolithus albus
CGGGAGAACCGAGTGTTCAATACAAATGTCCAAGTTCATTCACCAATCAATGGTTGATTGTCCGCGTCTTCGTCGCTGCGACACAGGCGCATGGTGTATTGTTGCCAGAGTTCTCTGATGCGAATACGGTCTTTCGGTACTGTGTTCACTTCGGAGTGTGTTCTCCGGGTCGCGTATCATGATGTTTGGAACTACGTACATAGCTTTCACTCAGGGATGGGCCTTAGTCTGTTCTTCGTTCCTAAATCACGTGTGACGATGCAGTCCACCAGTACCCATCCCACCATCGAAAACATCCGTCAGATTGCACCTTCAGTATGCCATGATACAGATGGTGTACATCGAAAGAAGAGATAACGGTTTCGAGAAAGAGTTGAGTGAGGGAGACTGCGAACTTCTGGATTGAGAGTGCCATCCCTGAGGCAAACCTATCACTATTGTCGCCGATTCAATGTGATGTTTACCTCAGCCCCACGCTCGCGAAATCGAGTGATCCTTTATCCATTGAATTGCTAGAGATATGCTCCTGAGGCTATCTTGTGCTGGCGTGGGTCTAGAGACCGAATCGAGATCACTGACAAAATGTCATTTCAGGATATTGCGTCCGCGGCCCGCGCCGCGCTGGCTGAATGGCGTTACTTATTTGGAAAAGCTGAATTGATTGTTGCATGGACGGGATACGCGAGAGGACCCAACCCAATACAAGCCCTTAATGTATAAGAGCCTCGATACCGACAATATTCCTCCGGCGTGCGCGCATCGCGCGACGTTCGACGATGTGGATGTGACAAGACGTTTCCCCCCCGCATTATCCCAGGGCACCTAGTGCACGGGTGGTAAGCAGGCTTGCGATAAGATCGTGCAGGGAAGTGGGTATAGGTCGAAGCTCCGAAGGGAACGTGCATTCATTCCCCATGGACGTGTGTAGATCGCCGGTTAGGTCCCCGGAGGCGAGATGTAATAGGACCCGTTTCGTGTGCTGCGCTTCCTTTGTTGGTAAAGAAGTGCCGTATGCGTCATTGGCATGCTCTCACGAGACCCTTCACTTGCGACTGATTCATCGTAAGGAAATGTTTCTGGAATAAAACTGACTTACCTTAGGGAATGCACAAGCAATCTAACGCGAGTTGGAAGCAACGGAAGCGTGTGAGGCATCACTGGAATGGACGCACTTGTGGTTTAGAATGCATATCACCAAAACCAGGCACTCAGGATAACTGACCGCAGCCTACAGCCACGGTTGCCATATACGCGACGGAAAACAACTACCGTAGCGGCGGGAATGACACTGGAGATGAGAACATTATTTGCTCAGCAACTTACGCCCGGGCCCCGGCATATCAGGCGAGTGGGAGTACTCCATCGTACGTACGCGAGTGGCGGGGCGTTTATCAATCAGACTGTATATGGTGACCGCTCATGAATGCATGACCGACGACCGCGGACATATTACGCGGGTGACGACGAAATGTTGACCCCCCTGTGCTATGGCCAGTGGAAGGTTTGAATAATTGGGCTGCAAAAACCCACTTGTTAGGTGGCATGACGGTTCCAGTGAACAAAGATAACCCCATGAACAGTCACTTACGGAACTTTCAGACCGTTTTACGTCTTTCTGTCTACCCAAACGCTTCACTTATCGCCTCTTGCTTGCTGGGTCTACGGTCTGAGCAGTAGCGCCATTACCGCTCGGCGCGTAGACTCGGGCAGCATTTCGGAGAGCGAGGTTGTCGAGTCACGTGGGGTAACTTGCCATTTTTATCCACGGGGTCGCTGGTTTCTCGTTTCGCTCAAAAGTCGCTAATAACACCGTTCGGAATATTCTCAACGCTCTTCATGGTTGCCGGTTGCAGGTCAGTAAGATGCCGGCTTTACCTCACAATGAAAAGCGTTGGAGGGGAAGACGCCCGACGCGATCGACTAATCACCCAGGAGACGGCGATCCGGTGAATAAGTCTCAAGCCGGCCCACTGGCAGTGAACGCATTATGCTAGGATGCGGCATTCTGGCAACAGCTGTGTAATATGGAAATGCACCGATTCAAATAGGGTATAAATGACGAAGGTGAGGGGATTTTGGGACTAGGATGATTCCCGGGCAAATACTACTTTGCCAATCAGGGGCCGTCGGCCACCTGCAGAGTGGTAAGTGGATATGGTATCGAAGCTCGTTTGACCCTGCTGACACCCCTTTTCCCCTTCAAAAATCCGGTCTTTACATAAATCGATAGCTCGTCAAAGAAAAAACCATTCTTAACGGATACGTTTTTAAGAGTGTTCTCCACCTGTCGACCGCAGGCCATGTGGACTTATCTGGTTGGTCCTGATTTCATAGCCTCGCGTCGTTTCGACAGACTACGACGACAACGTGGTTGAGGTATGTACCATCAGTAAAGTACCGCCTCACAGAAGTGCAACACATAAAAGTCTTCTTAAGTAATGCTTCGCTGACGTACGGTCTCTACGTGGAAGGAGGTAGGTTAACAGTTTCCCGGATCAGATATACCAAAGGTTCTCGCGATGCAAACTTTCATGTGCGAGTTGAGACTGTCCTTCCTAGTATACAACCTGCCGCAAAACGTGCAGGGCAGCTTCACCCCTAGGTGACGCTCGATGATATGTCTTGCGACATTGCCCCAACATATATCCCTGTGGCATCCCGGCCATGGACAAGGCGCACGGTCGCGATGCCCATGGATGAGACCATGTCGGCGGAGGTGACGGTAAACTGAGATTTTCGTGCCCTCTAGAGGTACTGCGCATCCAGACCCCAGTGGACATGGGTACGTTCTCTGCGGGTTACCAGTTGAATGAACTGGGTGGAACCCGATTGCGGCCGCCTGGTTATCTGGTAAAGAGATGGTCGAAGGCTAGGTGAGCTCTCGTGACTGTAACGTTCCGGCTCACAAATACGCACCTGCTCCTTCATTGGAGATGGGTAGCGCTGCCGAGACATCCATGAACATTCCGTGGTATATGCGATACAGATCCTGTGGAGACTGTGTCGTCTGACCATCATTCATCATCGAGGAGAGAAGTGTATCGAAGTTGGTGAGGTAGGACATCTCTCCTTCCAGGACGAGCCGTGTCTTGTAACAGATAGATAGTGTTTTTCCAGCTATATATAGTGGTCATAGTGTACAGGTTGTCCGAATTGATAGAATATCGAAGAGGTCTACTGTGTCTGAGTACTGCCTTTGAGACTGGGGACAGTGATCACTGCGGACTTTCATTTACTGCCGTTAAACCGGGTGTTGGCCAAGGTCACTAACCAAGTTTGCTACGAATAACTCTCCAAAATCAACCCGGCACTCGGAATTTCTGTATTCCTCCGTTGCTCGGACTTGCCCAATTCTATGACGCCTAGCGCATTCCTTGGCTAACGAAGCAGTGTCAAACCCGTACACCGGGGTGGCCACTTTGCTTACGTCATTTGTATTCTTGGCTAGCAATCATTAGAAAACGTGCAAATAGAAACGTGAACACTCCAACTACCGGATCAGCAATACAGTGTCTTCATTGCAAGCGAACCGAACCACTTATCTCAGAGGCTTTGTTCAAACCTCAGAAAACACTGTCTTTACAATCATAAGGGGAGGGCTACCATTCCATTTGTCGACTCCAATGCGGACGGCCAACCAGGAGGATATCACGTGGGGCCTACCGTGTTGACACTCTACGTTAACCATATTCAGCGATATCTTATCAAACAACTTTCACGAGATATTCCGTTCTCTTCGGCCCAGTTATACGTTCGCGTCAAATTTACAATGGGAGGTAATAAAGTGGGAGGGAAGGATGGGTCAAAAGTGGCTGAAGGTAACGACCGACTGCTGAATCGGAGCGTGAATTGCTACAGTGCAAAATGCACGTAGGCGCGATTGCACGACTCTTAGGAAAAATAGAAGACTCTTTGTCACAAAGTAATGGTGCAGTTTTTTGAGAAGAAAAACTGCTGTGGGTCTACCATATATTTTTGTGCATGAGGATGTCATGACGATGTGGTGTGGTGTACCGCAGGGCCTTCGATGCATTAGCCATTGAAAATGTTAACCTAATCCTTCTCGCCGGTAGGGATCCCACACAAAGAATAGGGAAAACTCGCTCGGAAAAGTGTTGCTTACTGGAGCGCGACCGGTCTTTCTTGGCGGGCTTATCACCGGCAATCTACAACGTTAGAACACCCGATGCGGACGCACCACAGACGTTAAACCTCTATGTGGCAGCCTCCGTAGGTCATATATCATATTGCACCGCATCCGCACATTGAATGACATTGTCGTGGGCCGTGCAGCAGTCACAAACGCCACATGTGGTCATAGTCAGCAATGGATTCCGGCCAGAGGCGGCTGGTGCATCAGAATGTTTCCCGATCCTCGAACCTGCTGCCGGATGGCGGCTACTAGCTTGTTGTAGGCATAATCTGTGATCCTTTTTCTGCTGGTCGCATCAGGACAGTGAAATGTGCTGAGAAAACGGTCTTGGCAAGCCATGTTCACACGACGCCGTGGTATGGCCATACGAGGCATAGATGGACGTAGGTAAAAGCCGCTCGTCCCCCGTGAAACCTAAGTTACCATATTAGCTTCACGAGGTAAGACGAATCGCTTGCTCTTCTACATCTCCCCCAGTGAACGTGGAGAACAAGGTCCAGGAGTCCATACAGCATTGTGCTAGTAGCGGAGCCACCTAACCTGTCGGATCCCGGTGTCGGTTTCAACGACACTTTTGGCACCGGACATGAAGGTACTCACCTACTAGTATCTAGTGGGCTCAGCTGACCGAGAAGCCTCTGTGATTCAGGACTATCGATGGGGTAACGAATCGGATGGGGCACAGCTGGCACTTCGCCAAAGCCTTCGTCTCCTTTCGTTTCTACTGCCACAGCGTCGCTGCGAACGCGTATGGACAAGTACTAACTTAGGCTTGGTCCAACAAGGGCGGTATTCCGAATTCGGCTACATTCTGATTCGAGACCTTGTAAATGAGTGCCATGGGTTGATGGAATACTGCAATGTCACAAAAATCCTGGACAGCCTTCACAGCACTGACTCACAGCAACCAATGTGGCAGACTGGCATGGTGACGGATGGAGTTACTAATACGTACTAACGTTGGAGTTTAGCTTTTCTTGTTCATCCTCTTCCGGATGGTCTTTTCGTTTCGTAAGGTATGTTTTCACGGGCTGATGAGGTATTGACACGTGTTTGTTCCATCAGCTTGCCATTCCCATTCGATGATCATACCAGTAATCTACGATTCGGTCACTAAGTGCAAAATTTCCAGATCCCTACCATGGATGAGACGATAGCTCGGCGCGACGGCGTTTCTTACGGAGACACTTCATGTCGAGAGTGTCGTGCAGCTACTTCATGGCCAAGGTGCCATCAGTAGGTAGACCAGCATATATCCCTTTGACTTATCCCTCCCAGATAATTGCGTCCACGATCTCAAAGGTAACTTGATCTGTGCGACTAGTACATGCCGAGTACGCACTGAAGTGGCAGGGTGACTTACCCTCCCTTCGGTTCCACTTTGAACCTTTCCGAGTTCCGTCCGATACAAATAAACGGCTTTCACCCTAAAATTTGACTGGCGAGGCTCCCAGCCTTGATTTTTCTTCCCAGAAAACCATCACGGTATCTGTTATTTGGATCCTATCCTCACGTAGAAGTAAGCATCCGGCCTCCAATCTCCCCTCTCGTCCCGGCTAATCAACAGACTCCTTGTGGATATATCCCTGATACCCCTTGGCAGTCGTTGATGGGACTAGGTCGATCGTGGTCAACTTCAACCTCCGTTCTAATACCTCTCTAAGCTACATGAGTCCCGTCCTGCTCTTTTCTAATCGTTGCCGGGTGATGTTTTGTCTCCGGCGGTATCTCATAACCAGATGTGGAAGGTGAGAAATCGAGACGTAGCCCATCAGATGGCCAGGGCGGCATGGTCATCATAAGCACGGTGATTGAGACCTGACGTCGGGGAATCAGGAGTATTGGCCGAGGCAAGTGTTTATATTATATTTATAGAGCTACCAGAGAGTGCGGCAATAATGCCTCATCCACTTTGCGTGCAGACGCGCTCACACACACAGGAAATAGTATGTAAGTCGTGGGAGTGACGATGGGCGAAGCTGGGGAAAAAAATTCATTCGCCGTGCTCGGTTATCAGCCTAGCTTGCGAATGGCGTTCAGTTTCTTCTCCAGTGGGAATCGTGTTCAGTACCATAGTACGTGCACTAATTAATATTCCTCCTATTTGCTAATATTGTACTACGTTCCCACCTGGAGGTCGGGAGTGACTAGTGAATGACAGATGCTGCGCCTGCTTTCCTGTTCTAGATGGGGCGTTGACGCGTGATATGTGAATGACGCATGGGTCTTACTTTAGCTACGCTGAGGTACTCTCACCGAATCTTGCCCTTCTCAGCTTGCAGATCCGATCTTTGAAGCGAGTGCACAAGTTCATCTATAGACTTCTATACCCCGGGATATGCTCACCCGGCTAACATAGGCGATCCAAGCCTAGTTATCCTCAAAAAATGATGGTACACATGTATATGAAAGAGGTGGGAGGGAGTTGTGGTGCGAATGATGTATCTCTAACAAGAATATACCATTAACAAGAAGCCGTTCACGCGGTGTTTGGCACCGGAATGTGTTCAGCTGACTCCGCGCTGACATGCGCAGCCGCCTATGTAAAAAAGTTAATATCGTTTACTCAAAAAGCATGTATGCAATGGAATACCGCAATAGAACCCTTCATACGCGATTTCCCCTTCCTTTTGTACGATTTTGTGGGATATTTGCATTGGCGCTTCACAGCAAAGTGTCGTTCCACAATGTGTCTGGCGACGTTCCCCCAACGTGATGTTTTGGAACATCCAGGCCATGGGCAAGGCGCGCGGTCACGATGCTTGTGGTCATGGCCGTGGAGGGGAAGATGGGCGTAGAGCGACCCCGTCGTCGCCTCTAGAAGGAACGAGCATCCATCCCCCAGTGGACATACGTATGTCACCGGCTGGTTTGAGGCGGGAGGGACAGAATCGAGCGCGGTTTGGGTCACATACGCCGGTACGATGTTGTCGTGAGGGGTTTCCCCGAGAGGCTCTGGGCCCGGGGCACCCTGATTGTATACGGGGACGGGGAACACGGCGCAGGTGCACAAGCCAGGCATCTTGCACACTAAGTGGACAGGCTGCATCAGATGCCCATCGTGCGGCATAGAAGGGAGAGGAGGGTTGTTTGCGAAGTAGGGAATGAACTGGTGTCCTTGAGACTTGAACATGACTCGAGCGAAACTGCAGACCGATAGTTTTCCGATTAAATATATATATCAGCCACATCCAGGTGACGGAGGTCAGTCTATAGTTCGTCCGCAGGAATGGAGGCTGTTCTCGAATTCATGAACAAACAACGTTCAGGGGTTCGGCCATTCCGAACATTCGATTCCGAACACTTGCTGTTCCGAACGGAGGTGTTTGGGCGCAAGGCGGGTCGATTTTTCCAACGTATACCGAGATTAGACATCCATAACGACGGCTTACCAAGCGCAAGCATGGATGCTACGCGTGCCTGGGATATCGCCTTCTTCGTCGCGCCTTATCTTGGAGATGCGCTGATGACGAATACTATCGCCCATGAAGGACGGAGGGAACTGTAGCACGCAGCAGCATGCGGAGCCTCGTCGATGGTTTAAGGTGACTGCCATGACGACAACAGACTTCCGGCAAGTATGGTATTCAGCGAACGGGCAGCGACGAGGAGCGAAACGCTGGCTTATTTTTTACGGACGGACCCTTTGTTTCTTTTTTTTTTGGTTGGCGCGAAATAGGTTATCAGCAAAGGGTCTTCCTGGATGTTTCACGGCTAGTAATCATGATGAGTGATATACGGACCCACAGCACTCCATCCCGTCGAAGCTCTGAGGTGACTCGATTCAGCATGCTGTGGAATGGCGCTTATGTTATTAGCTGAACTCGCTAAATGGGATAACCGATATCTTGCTACTACTTACACTGCTTCGCAACCTGTGGTCAGAAATGCCCAGGGACAGTTATCCTGCGGTTTGAGCGCGCAGACGTCTCTCACGCGTGACTAGAGAAGGGAAAGAGAGAAGGATGGATAGACGGAACTGCCTTGCCTGTGGATTTGAAGTGCTGTGGCGGTGCCAAATGATAATTGTCTATGATCCGTATGATCATCGTCACGATGGCTCGCGGAACACCCGCGGCGTGAATTACTAGGAATCGCGGGTAGCGGAAGAGGCTCCTGGTCGTCGAGTGCGATATCCTCCTTAATCCTATCTATCGCGACGGTCTTGTCAGTTGTACATCGATCAAATTGGGTGGTATGACGGGAGCGGTGGACGACGTTTGGAGGGAGGGATTGAGCGAAGGAAAAAAGAGGAAGAAAAAGAATTTGAGTCGACCCCTCGAGGCTTTAATGTCCCGGAAGCATCAGCCGATTTTCCTACACGCCTCGCCTCGCAACCACTCTGCACTACCTCGCATCGGTTCGAGGAGGCACTTGCATCGCAACACGCTTCACATAAAAAAGAACACCTTATGATAATTACACCCAGCTCGAGTCGAAGAAGTACACCCTCCAGCAAGTGAGAGTACACACACACACAAGCTGGGTCATTACGGATACACGGACATACGGCGGGAGAAGCTGGTCCAATCGATATGTATGAAGGGGGACAGGAGAGCGGCGGGTCACGTGAATGGTGTCAGCTGAGGAAAATATTAAAGCTTAGCTTTCCCTTTGGCGGTCTGTTGGTCGTTGTTTGATATGAAGATGAACGGGATGACGGGAACGTGAGCGATGGGTATGTCGATGAAAAAGAAGCGAGAGTCCACTGACCTCGAGAATGGGTGTCAATTTGGTAGCTAGCATGGCGTTGCCTTTGGTCTTCAGTTTACCAGTCATGAATGCCTTTTGGCCGTCGAGCTGGGTTTTGCATCAGTATGAGGAAACGCGACAGAGGGAAAGGTGAAAAAAACAAGCGGAGGGACTAAGCAGGAAACGATCGGACCGTACCTTTCCATCCGCAAGCAGTGCAAAGGTGTCGTCACTCATCAACAACACGACACCGGGCTTAGACTGTGCAGGTCCCTTGTACACTGTCCCCTTCTCTTTCATGTCGATTGTCCATACAGCTTCTTGTTTATTTCCGTTGGTGATACGGAGTTCGAAGATGCCGTTTGCCTATGTCAATTCGAGAATCCGTCAGTGTCGTGTGCAGTGAGGTTTGAACGGTAGGAAGCGCAACCTTTTTGATTTGGGCTTTCCGTTCTGCGTCTGTAAATCCTTCAAAGGCAGAGCCGAGTCTCCACAAGATCTCGGAAGCCTGCTCATCAACTTTTAACGTCACAATACCCCTGCCCCGATACAAAGACTTGCCTTGAAACCCTCTACTTTGATGTCGGACATGGCACTGCGACTGTACTGCTGGTGAGCTGGGCACGACGAAGTAGGTGGCAGCGGGTGTCTCGGGGCCGTACATATGGCTCTTTGTTCGATGAATCATGTGATAAGCGTGGAGTAGCCGATGATGGGCGTTTCACGTCAGTCCACTAAACAAAAGAACCTTTAGGGCACTCGACGGTGTCAGTGTTGGCGCATGTAGTATTCTGTACACTCTTCAAAGTCGTGTTCAGGTCGATGTACTTCAATGCAACGTGCCAGGCGGACAACGTGTGCGGCCTCGTCTGCACGTGTCTACCCTCGCCATAAAAGGCCATTACACACTCGTCCCACACACACGCCCGTCATATTTACCAGCGCCCAGCTCGCTGCCAGCGACAAAGCGTCGAGGAAGGATGAAGTACATCGAATTCCCGCAGCTGTCGCGCCTCGCACAGGCATTGACACACGAAGGACCAGAATGCTCGGTCCACACACGAATCGAGGCATACTCGTGCAAGAACATCAAACGCGACAAGAAACTCTTCAAGTCTCTCGAACACGCATACACTGACGAAGCAGCCTCCTCGCCTCCTCTGCCCTCGTGGCTCGAGCGTGAGCCAGAAGATCCAACGCCGTTCGGTCCAATGGACAAACCAGCGTCAAGAAAGACGCTCTATCTTCTCATTGCAACCCTCAACATTGCATTCCCAGACCACGAGTTTTCAGACGTCAAGCCATCCCACTTCAGCAAGGAGAAGAGCGGTGCAGACGTGCTGAATGCGCTCAGCACCACTCTGCGCTCTCCGCACGCTCACTCCCGTACAGGGAGCATACCCGCACCCAGAACATACTCTTCGTACCCACCCATATCTCCCAACGCCTTCCCGTCCTCAGTACCCACAGCGTCGTCAACCTCACCCCACTCTCAAATCGCACGGAGTCCATTTGCGCCGCCTGCCATAGTATCTGGCACGCACCCTACTCTGTACCGAACACTGGACGACGTCATCGGACTCGGGGATTGTCAGGTCTTTTCTTACACCCCAGACCCAGACTCTGACCCCCACGCGAACGATTACTCGGACGACGAAGACGACGTCGCCTCTGTCGCCGACGAGTACTCTTCTGACGACCTTGACCTCGACGACGGAGATGCCACGTTCGAGTTCGACGCGGACGATCAGGATTTCGTCTCTTCGAACTCGCCCTCCCCTCGCAGGAACACACGTCGTCCGCGCATACACCCTCGCAAAGACAGGAGCAACGGCAGTAGCACGGACACGTCCTCTCCAATAGCTTCTTCTTCCTTAGCCAAGTCGATGCCAAAGTCTAATTCTCCAGACACCTCTCCAGACACACGCCCCTACACGTACTCTCCCCCTTTCCATCGTCGCGTCCGCCTCAAACGACGCGCAGGAGCACTCTTATGGTCCTCCCATTGGTTCTTTCTCAACCCCAAATTGAAACGTATCCTGTTCATATCCGTATGGGCACATACCAAACGGGGATGGGAGGACGAGGAATCGGAGGAGGGTCTTATTGGAGAATCGGACGCGTCGTATACGGGGTATGGAAGATATGGGTACGGTAGAAGGGGTTCCGGGTTTGGATACGGCGACGAGTATGGTGGATATGGAGAGAAGAGCAGGGAACGGTTTTTCGGTTGGGAAGGCGGTGCTGGGGCAGGTGCGAGGGCTTTGGGACTGAGCGGGGTGGCCTGAGCACACTCCCAGCCAAACTTCCGCTCATCACCCTTCTTGAGTGATCACGAACATAATGACTTGTGACGGTGAGTCTTTGCGAGTCCACGTTCGAAGGCGACGTTGACCGTCGTTTCACGCATGCACTCCGGAGAGTAGTGCGATTTGTCTCTTTTGTTATCTTGTTGATTCCTTCGGGAGGACCCGGCTTGAATGCGTCTGGGCGAATATATTTTTCATTCCTCCGCGTTTTCCCTTTCCCCAACCTCATTTCCCGGCTCGATTCTCCCTCCAATATATGCCATCCCTCTTTTCCTCTAATATGGACCTTGTCTGCCTCGTAATATGTATATGAGCACCTCCGTTCAACCGAGATTTTTCATCCATAAGCTACCGTTGCTTTCTTCGACCCTTCTCCTTTCTATTTGTGTTGGCTCGTTCCAACGAATCGCCTAACTCGGTTTGTTTCGATTCGTTACTTTGCTTTCTCCTCGGTTAGCTGGATCCTGTTGACCGTGGTCCCGTATCCCTTGTCATGACTTCCGCGTCTTCTTTGAGGCGTTCCTCTTCTATGGGCGATGGGGGAGTGACGAGACGGGGGAGAGGAAAGTAGTGTATAATATGTCATCTATAAGAACCAGATATCTTGAACGCCCGAATGTTCACACAATTACGGCGTGCAGGTGTGTGGAGGCAGTGGTCATCCCAAGGATACTCTGTCAGAAGCCTCAATGGCATAGTCTGTACGTACATGCGCGTCCGATATGAGATCTTGCAAAATGAATTACAGTAGATGTTCTCATAATGCATGATCTCACAGTGCATATTTCTAATATTGCATCATGTTTGACCTGGTCCCGAGTTGGGCGGCCCTGGGGTTTGCATATCGCATCGTGCATAAGGATTTTAGCTGAATTATGCACTACGAGAATGACGTTTGGCGGACACGTTCCCTTGTTATCTAAGCAGTAGTATAAAAAAAAAAAATCAGAGAAGCTGCTACCGTGCACTGCTTCTCGGAACCTCCTTCCTGTGCTTCTCCTGCCCAGTTCCCACTTCCCATGCCGGAACATTCAGCTATGCAAGAAAATGGAGAGGGTTTGCATCACATATGGTACACCAGAGACTGCAGTTGACCTCTCTCGACGGTTGCGGCAGTTTCGGATCATGATGAGAGGGAAGGAGGGCATGCAATTGAAGCAGAGCAGGTTGGATGCGTGGGTTTGTAGCGGCAGAATGCATTGTGACTAGTTACTGTCACAGAGTCACTTGTTGTCACGCATTTCTCCCACTGCATATTTCTAATCATGCATCAGGTTGGGACCCGTCCCGACGTTATGCAGTATGAGAACATCTACTGTAGATGGAGGAAAAATCACATTGCATAAAAATGAGAAAAAGGTGCCGAGCCGACGGCCTTTCATCAAGTCGCGGTCGCTTATCGGATCCCGGTTGTGCACTGCATGTCGGTCCAGTTATTTTGCTGTGTCGTCCATCCTCGTAGTAGTTACTCCTCCGGTGGTGTCCGTTCGGCTGCAGCTACGAGTAGTTGACAATTAGGTGGCCAAGATGAAGAATCCCGAACAGCTGCCGACACGGTAGGGTTACGTGCCATGCTGGGGGGGCATGTAGATGACACAATGCAAGGAGGGGTCGATATCGCGTTTCTTGTTACCGGGATGTTATTGCAGGTAGGTGTCCGAGTGTGTGCCAGTGTAGAACGTACGTGGGGCACCCCCATTGTCGCATTTGGTATTATCGTTATCGTTACTGTTCGTGTTCGTGCTCTTCATGAACGAACAAACGTTACAGGTGTGTGTTTTCCGGCGTTCCATGTACCACGGTTGTTGAGAGTCCATCGTATAGCCGCATTCCTGGCTCTAGTTTCAGGCGCTTGGCCCCACATACACATGTAACATTTCGTTCGAGGAGGGGGAACCCTAGTATTCGCATTGCATATTCGCCTGGCCAAGTTAATAATGGGACACCCATGCTTCTACCCTGGAACACTGTATGACGCCCGGGGATACATAGCGAATCCCATCGTGCGACGCACGTTCTTGGTCCGTGCATAGTCCATGGCTATGGTCAAGTTCCGAATATACGATTGCGTTAAGAGCCGCCGCATGTGTGGCGTATACACGATCATTGATACCGGTGGAGGTGGGGAGCCGGAGGAAGTTGACGACGTTGTGACGACAAGCGGAGCCGGCTCGGGCGCAGGGCAAGCGTAGTACTTGCGCACGCAGTACCGTAGGTGGCAAGCGGGCGTAGTTGGTAGGGATAGGATAGGACTGCCTAGCGTAGTTCCGATACTGCCGCCTTCCACAGCAACCTTTTTTCAGTAGAATCTGTGCATAATCAGCAGGTCTGTGAAATGCCTCTAGGTCGCTGGCGCAAGCCTAGAAGAAAGGAAGATCGCATCAGTGTACAGGTCGCGCGACTTACGAGCTTATTCCAGACATGTTTGGAGATGTCATGCACGGCGCGGCACGATCACAAGCCAGCTCAAATGTCGCTCCAAAGTGTCCCTCTCAAAAAGAAAAAAAAGGCAGATATCCGGCTCGATTGTGACATCTGTGAAGAGTCAAAACGAGCGAATCATTATCACCATCATCGATCCAAAGTCATAACCACACCAAGTATAGAATTAGGACCGGCCGTGTCCGAGACGGAACGGCGCGGAGCGGGATGACGGGGCACATATGCCTCTCCGTTGGCGCCGCTGGTGGAGGTACCCCACCTTCCCGGAGTCCCAAACTGCCACGTATTCAGACCGGCAGTCTGGCGAAATAGTGAGCTACGTAGACTAGACCCATCGTGGGCTCTGATATAACGACAATACATACGTGAATTATCAGAAATCGCATTACAATAAATACCAATACCGACACGCCAGCGTCCCGGGAATCAACATTAACAAGGCCGCGGACGCGCCGTACGTACCACTCCCGACCTGCCTCGTCGTAAACACAACAGCCTCAACCTTCCTACAAGCTTCGCCTACCCCTCGTCATCATCCCGGACCCGTATGCACGTGTCCTCGCCATATTCAAACTGCCTCCCCTCCACCCACCGTTTCCACGCACCGATGTACCCCTTCTCCAGATTCCGCGTCCATCGCGCTGTATCGAAAAGAGGCATCGACTTGCGAGTCAAGAATAGCCGTTTGCGAAGCTCCATCAACTCCCCTAAATCCTCGCCATCGTCGTCGTACGCGGATTCAGCGGTGGCGGGTGAGCCACCTCCCTTATTATGGTTACCCTTCTGAAGTAACCTCGCGGAGGGGGATACAATCGTATCGTGACGCCGAAGCGAATTGGCGAGCGTCACAGCTCTGTCCTCGTACTCCTCCCGACTATGTACCACCATTTGCTTGCCTAGTCCGGTTGCGTATGCGACACTCGCTGCTACGCGAGACGACATCTTATGTCTGTGGTTGAGCCATGCACATGCAATGATCGGTGTGCCAGACCACAGAACACTGAGAATGATCAGTAGTCATTTAATCGGGCTATAAAACGACAAGAGATTGAGCCACCCACTCGGTTGCAACTGTATGTGCACTGCACTGTACGGTGACAGATTCAGCCTCATCAAACCTCAGCGCATATAACAATCACACGACGTTACCTCGGCCGTATCCAGAACCAAATCTGCCACCCTACATCGGTATATATGCAGTTCTTTCACAGCGACGTCCGTGAACCGGATGCGAGACGCAACCTCTGGTCCCGCCCACGCAGTGGCAGTTTGTATTAGGTTGGCTTCGCCTGCCGCGGGGAACCGGAGTAGCCAAAGGATACTCCTTGGTACGCGGTACAGGATGCGGAGCCATGTCCAGAATATTAACTGCCGGGATCGTCTGAGATCGTGAGCAACGAAGTAAGCGAACCATGCTCACAGGGTCAATCTGTGTCGGTAGTGCCGGTGTCGACGTCGGTCATATGGCGTGTAACGGCAAGAAGGGACGATACCTTGTAGAGCTGGTGGCAGGGGCTTCGTCAGGCGGAGAACGAACGGAAGCACAGTAGATACGCACCTGATTAAAATTCGCGAATATGACAACATCCCTAAAGCCATTATCATTTACGACACGATAATCTGGCGTAGCATGCTAACTTACTTGGGTAGATCTGGAAAGATTGCGCATCGTGCTTCTTCGCGCCGGCGCAACTCAGTGAGCCACGGATCGGTCGATGATGTGGGGTTAGAGGGTAAACTCTGTTCGTCCTGGCGATACGACTGTTTATGATCTGTCACAAAGAAGGAATGCTGAGGACCGTGTTCAGAAGAGCGTTATGGTGTACACGTGCAGAATAGCTCACTGGCATGTAGATAGGGCATTCAGTGCTGGTGGAGAGAGAAGGTTTTAGTCAGTAGACACAATTAGCTGGACAACATACTAGATCCAGTTTGTTGCCGGGGATGATGGGTCGCATCCTTCACTGACGGGAACACCGACGTCTGCAAGACCACCGTCCCCTGCTCTTGATGCACTCCGCGCCGGACGTGCACTGACAGTCGCGAATAGGTCCGGAGGACAGGCTACCTGGTCACAAACCAAATAGTCGCACCAGCCTGGGACCTTTGTCAGACCCTACTGCCACACGCCAACGGATGCGAAGGTACGTACCAGCTCCCAGCGTTCCCGCAAATCCCATAAGTGAGATCTGCACCGGGCAGGGACGCGCTGCAAATACTTCGTTCCTCGCTCCCTTGGTATAGCCACCAAGATTGACAACTAAATACATATGGGTCACGGTGTAATATGCAATCGAAAACACACATACGGATATGGATCTGGTCTTGTACAATTCTGTCGACAATCGCGCTTACAGACCAAGATGAGACGTCGGTGAAATGGAAAGCTGTCTGGCGTTCGTAGTATTGCCTGTGGAGAGAGCCATCTGAAGGACTCGTGGCGTAGAGAAAAACATTGAATTGTTGACTGTTGTGTAAAGCAAATACAGATTTCATGAGATGAGTCAACGGATGGTCGCTGCAGAACGGGGTGGTGCGGTCAGGGGTATGTGTGATGTAATCAGGCACCGGTCGAAAAAACGCACTTGTAGTCGCTGGAAACATAGCCTATGTTGAGCTTTCCCCGAACGGGAGGAGGGGGAGGCGGGTATACGATAGCAGCTTTGTTGGTATACGTGGTTGCAGTGTAAAATGCATTGGTAGCGTTTCGATGTGCGATGAGCCGTATAGTTCGAGACGTGAGCGGTAGCGTGAACTATCAAATCCGATTGGTCCGCGTCCGGAACTGCATTCACACGTACTTACGGTGTGAAACGGTAATATGAAGGGCAACTTTGGATAACCCAGGGATGACAGGACACTACAGATGGGAAGGGTCAGTCTGTTGGCAGTTGACAACGAGGGTTGTGGCGTATCGGCGTGAACGGTGCGACCATATGACTTGATATACCAAGCGTGTTGCATTCGTGACAGGCACCACTCCAAAACGCGTATTAAGAAGCTTGCTTCGTTGCGATTGGTTGACGTGACCGACGAGTCGTCCTCGAAAAACAGCCGAAATCGTTGTATCCACTCTTTCTCTTCAGCATGCGAGAGCGGTCGTCCACGGGCAAATCGTACCAGAGCCATCCATTCCTCCAATGACTTCGCGCGGAGGAGCCCGGTAACCTGAGTGTCCGCGTCTGACAGTTGCTTCTCACAGACCTCTATTGCTTTCCGCATCCAAACGTCTGACGGAGCAGATCAGCGTCGCACTCTGTGAGACCTCACGTCCACGTCACCTCTCTCTCCCCATTGGCAAACAGCATTCATGGCGTGGCTGAGACCACAGTACGCGTCAGAGAAGTTAGGGTTCACTGATATAGCGCGTAGATAGTAGGGCACAGCTTCTGCGCATTGACCCTGTTGCGAAGTGGGTTATTCCTCGAATGACGAGATCGACGACCGACCCTTACTGCATCCTTGAGCGTATTCGCCATGTTTACCAAGGCGATGTCCAAGTCCGGGTGAACCGAAAGTGTATGATGGAATATTCTCCAAGAATAACCACTTGAGTTGGAAAGTGAGAGAACATCGAGCGAGCGGAGGACGTACCCAATCGCATGTGAAGTATGACCTGCATCCTTGAGCAATGAGCCCAAGTTAGATAATAAATGAGGATGCGTCGGATCGACTTGCAATCCCCTTTCGTAGTAGAGTCGTGCGATATCGCGTCCACTCATCGACTGGCCCTGAGGTCCAGTAACGCTTTCCCCAGGACCGAGTCCACAGAGCATGACGCCTATGTCGTTATATATGGAAGCATTATGGCACAAAGAGGCTGCGATATAATGTAGCAATAGGACGACGCTGTCCGTCGAGAAATAACATGATTTGTGTTGGCCTAGTAGCATGGTACAATCCGTGGTTTGATAGCGTCGAGCGAGACTTAGAAGTACAGAGGCAGTGGCGGTCTTGACGTTCGTCGAGTATTGGTCATTCGCGGAGTTGGCGAGACGCATAGTAAGAATGTTGGGTGAGTTGCCTTTCCGAGTTGAGAACAGGAGGGTAGACAGTTGAAAGATTTGATCCGGGAATAAGATGAGGTGGGGTAAAGTGCCTGTTGCTGGGTCCACCAAGGCCCGCGTCAGGTCGTCACCAGCATCATGGACAGCCTGAATGACGTCAAAGTCCAGATTACCTACGCGTGTGAGGATGCTAGCATGACCACCCGACTTGAGGGCGCTGGCGATGTGAGGTGGCACACGAGACTCTCGGACGAAGGATAAAGCAAGCCCTATGGTCCACGCTGCTAAGAGGAAGTCCTGATAGGTCACTTTTGATGTAGAGCAGTGCGATTGCGACGGTTGAATTACCACCTCGATGGCGCGCATGTAACACTCGGTGGTTGCTGGCATGGTATTATCAATTCTGTGCATGAGGTTTGCGATGTTCACGAGGACATTGAACAAGCGATGAACGGTTTGAGGATCTACCGCTGAAGACAACCGGCCGTTGCCAGAGATTAGTTGGCTGCAGGTATGGCGGCACACATCCATGGTCTTTTCGGGCAGCGACGGAGAGACCAGCAACATGCCGAGTATGTTGTCCTAGGTCAACGTAAGCCGTGTGAGACATCAACTGCAACACAAGAAAGAGACACGCACAAGGAGATCCCAGTCCGGACATCCGTACGCTGAGGACTGGAGGTTGTCCGTCAACTCCCCGAGAGAGCACATATTGGTTAGAGGCCAAGCAAGAGTCGTAGCACGATTTTGAAGTAGAAACCAGGCGTCAAGGGCGAACAACGAACCCATCAAAAAAGGGTAGCACTGACATGAGATGAAAACCAGTGGTTGTTCCGTAAGCTCGGAGCCCAACTGGTGTATTTGATTAGTCGGGTGGGGACAAGTAAGGATGACATTGTGGAGAACGTAGCCTCGGCATCTCGGCAGCCAGACGGGAGGGCGCACCCCGAAAGATAAATGAGGCACCCCGTGAACTCGGCTACCCTCTTTTTACTCCACTCCATGCGTCATAGCACTTGATCATAGGTGGAAAAATACAGCCATTTTGCAAGCGTCCGTTCTCGGAAGTTTCGTGAAACCTACAGATCCCAAACAAAAGCTGTATCCCTCCACATCGCAGTGGCTCAGCCAACACTCATGGCCTCCTCCGAACGGTTACCATCACCCTGTTTAGCCTCGACTCCCTTTCTGCCATACTTGTTTTTCAGTGAAGCCAGCATAGCCCTGAACGCCTCCTCCCCTCCTGGGTATACTCTCTCCCACGAACCACATGCTATGTTCGATTCTAGGGCGAGGTTTAGCAACTCGATGATGTGGGTATTTATAGGATCAATGCTCAGCGCCTGTGATCATCCCAGTTAGTGGACCTTCAGCCACCACTACCAGCTGGCTTACTTCGTGGTACTTGACGATTGCTTTATCTACTTCATCCTGGAAATGGTACACCATTCCAAGACAGCCTAGGCCTTGCCGATGCCGTGGTTCTATATCCAAAACTCGTTGGTAATTCTGTTTGGCCTTCTCGTAATCTCTACACCCGGATAAAATTAGGGCAGATATATCCACGAGGTTTCGCCCGGTGTGTGTATAACCTACTTGAGCTTCCGGAAGCATGTTCCGAGGTTCAGATACGTCGCCATCCAGGATCGTTCCGAACATTTGGTAACTTGAGCGAGCTCGAGCGTACGTTCAAATAGCTTAGCCGCTTCTTGGTATCTTCGCAAGATAGTTCAGCAGCTCAGCAACTTCTGTCGCAAATGAGACATACTTTCCAAGAGTGAACGCCATCACTCCCATCTCGTTGATCAACAAAGGATCGGTGTCGCACGCAGCGTACGCAGCATGCAAGGCTTCTTCTGCTAACTGGTGGTTGGAGAGCGTTATCTGCTCCATGCCGATGAAAAGCAAGGGCAAGTGTGAACTGCTGTGGATCAGGAACGTACGCCACCCGTTGCCTGAAGGAGCATACTTACCCTAAAAACATTCGTGCGCAGGTCGAGTAAGCGGTGACGGCATGGTCGTGTTCTCCTTCCATTGCAAACGTATGAGCGAATGCTACCCAAGCGGGCGCAAAGCGAGGGTCCATCAAAGAAGTTTTGCTTGTTTTCAACTCAGCGGTCAAGTCGACTGGTTGATTGGGGAGACGTTATACCTAAAATACTGCCTGGCTTGCGACCACTTGTCGCCACAGAGGTACCATACCCCGACGGCGTACCAACTAATGGGGTTTTCCGGTTCTTTGTCCACAAGTTCGTGCGCCAAAACAAAAAGTTTCGATCGCAGGTGGAAGACATGATACATGCATGCGATATGCAGCGGCAACGTGGCATCGTGGAATGATACGAGTTCAAGAATCCTACGGAATGAACGAAAATGAGGCTAAGGGCTGACTTGCGGTGAACAGTGAATGACCTTGTGGTGATCACGTAGCAATCTGCCCAGCGACGCTGCGTAAACAGCGCATCTGCAAAACTGTACAACACGTCAGGATTATCGGAGAGTCCGTAATCCTCGACTAGTCGCTGACGAGTGAGAGCGTGCTCTTCCGCATGTTTATACTTGCGCAAACGCGATGTATACATCAATTGAATGAAATCTGCATCATCTGGTGTCTGATGCTTGTAGGCAAGACCCTGAACGAACTCCCATTCTAATAAGACGGTCATTGAAGGTTATGACAGGCTACCTACACGTTGCAAGACAACGCACCTTCGTCAGGGGTCATCATTTCTCCACCGATGAGTTGACTGAATGCGTCATAGCACTTGACGTCGAGGGTGAGAGCTTCCATGAAGCACAGTTTCGCTTGTTCTCCACGATTAAGCTTCAGCATAAGTATGCCTCGCAGATGACACATGGACGCCTCGACCTATTTAGATGAGGCATTCATTCCGAAAAGGATTTCTTTTGTTCACGAAACTAACCTTGATACCGCCATCGACATTGGGAACAGCGGCGCCACTCCGTTCTGTACGTGTATGTCACCTTTGTAATTGCGGCGGGTGCTGAGACCAAGAAAGAAACATACCTGAATGACGAAACGGATTTGCCTCTCCAAGCATTTCCAAAGCATCAGACCAATTACCTTGTCTTACCTGGCACTGGGCGGCGAGGTAACGACAAGCAACGCTCATATCTACAAGCCTGGAAACCCTTGCTTGGAGCTCTTCGGGAAGCCTGACGAGACCTGCAGGGCCCATTGGCAGTCGTGGCGTTGATCCTACCTGTAGGTCGATTTCCTTGCTCTTTCCTTTTGGATCGAATGAAACACTCCCCATGCCTGAGACACCTCTCATTGGGTGAACATCCTTATTAGTTTCTCCTGGTTGCGACGGTGCGGCAACAGGGAACGGACGCGTCAACAATCTTTCGGCGCGGGAATACTGGTGAGTCATGAAGTACGTCTGGGCTAGCCAGAATGCGTCGTTCGGGTCGTCTGCATTTCGTATGAGACAAAAACAGATAGGGCATTTCGGCAGGAAAAGATTCGGCTCGACTTACTCGTCCACGAGAGGATCTTGTCGCCCCAGAACGAAGCCGTCTCGTACAGATGCTGCATCAACGCGTCGTGTCTCCACAACCGCATTCTATCGACCATTCCCCACTCGCCATCTTCGGGCTCCCCTCCCAGTTCTGACTCCTGAAAGACATCCACCGCGTCGTTTGCGAGTGGGTGGCGACTGGTGCTGTCTTGGGCACGCCGATGACGTCTCGGGGATGATCTTGGAGAGTTATGAAGCATGGAACGGTTCGGGTCCAAGGCATACGGATGGGCGAGAGAAGCGTTGCTCATTTCGCCAGTAAAAGAGCTCACCATGGGTTGTGGACCTAGCGAGAACGACGAGCCGATTGAGCTTCGGTTGCGCGCCGTCGATGGTAAACGCGGGACTGGCGGAACGACAAATGCCCCGGCGGGTGGAGGCGTGGAGGTCATCATAGCTACTTGCATGCCAGTGCATACAACGACAGTGAAAGGAGTCGTCTTGACCGGGTGACCGGGGTCTGTCAGTCACTTCCTAAAGTGGTAAGACACCGAAATGCCTCGTATCAGACTCTTCGGTGAGTAGCTCATTGAAGGTCATTTCCGTTGTGCAGTCTTCCAGCTTAGCATCAACGTCACAGGCCTTGCAAAGATTAGATTCCAAACACAGAGATCGGGGGTGCGCGCTGAATTATTGAAACGAAGAAAAAACATATATATACTGTGGCAGTCAGAGAGCACCGTTCTTTTATGTTGGACGGTTTCGAATGAGTATATGTAGTCTGTACTTGAAGGGGCGAGGATGACCGTTTTGTTATTTTATTTTGGCAATTCCAAGTCATCCTCACGGATTGACGGTCGTACGGTCAACACTGGCAAGCCCAACTCTACCCAAGCCTGAAGCTTGGAACCGAACGGTAGCCAGGCCTCGTCGCATTTGTCCATGCAGGCGAGTGTCGTCCGTCGCAATGCCGGTCCACAGCAGCTTGTACGCCTCCACAAAAGGACACGCGCTTATTTGAACGTTGCCCGCGCAGCCACCAGCGACCCGGTGTGGAATCTGATACAGCGTTTGCGATGGGACAGCGATGCGGACGAATGGACACATAGGGCTCTGCACAGGTGTGGCATATCTCGCGACGACTACTTACAGTGGAAACCCGCTGTCTTCTCTCCGTCTCTCCGGGTCGCACTGGACATGCTCGATGTCAGGCGCACAGTCTTGCCATCAGCCGCAGACGATAACCCAACGGTACCCCCATGGGTCCTCCTGGCACTGGCATGCCACAAGGTCCGCACGCCTTCGGATGCTCAGGACCACCTGTTGAAACTGACATTTGGCAACATTGACGCCATCCAAGCCCAATACAAACCCCCCCTTCTCGTCCTGACTACCCTTTCCCTCGCGCATTTCGGAATAATCGCTCCCATGCGTCCCCTAGTGGATCTGTTCCTACGCCATACGACAGAATCCTGTATTTTCCACTTTAATGCATTTCTCCGCGCCCTCTCCTCGTTTGCAAGATCGGAGGAGGCCGCTAATCTGGCCCTGACCATTCTCGAGACCATGACCTCCCGCCAAATCCCGCTTCAGCTTCACACATACCGTTCTCTCATGACCGACCGTTTTGTCACCCTTCAGCTCACGAAATACTTGCGCGCCCGAATGGCCCACGAGGGCGTCGTGCCCACAGCCGACCACCTCGAGGCCTACCTCAGGATCTTCTCAAGCCACGGTGCCATCCACGAAGCAGGGCAGTATCTGAGAGCTATCCAGGAATACTGCGCAAAACACTCCCTAACCCCTCCTCATGGTCCCAGGACCAATCACGATAGATTAGACCCACAGATACAAGGTGCTATACATCCAGCCGATACCCTCTATTTGAAATCGTTGCAGAACGATCGCGCCTCTGCTTTCCACTATCTGCACAACTTACTGCAGTTGGAGGGCCGGAAATCACCGGAGGCATCTTCGCTTCAGCCTGTAACAACTCACGCTCGCCATCCTCCGGCACCGACGACCTTCTGGGGCGGCAGTAAGCGTTCGGTCGACATCTATGACTGGACAACCGCACTTGTCTCTGCCGCAAATGACCGGAAGATCACGACGTCGGCCTTGCTACGGTTGTTTGAGAGTGCGCGTGCAAAGACTAAAGTCTTTCGCCCGACCGTTGCAACCTATACCGTCCTTCTTCGCGGCCTCATATGGCGGCGATCATACGACGACGCTCTGCGTATTTGGAATGAGCTAGTCGATAGTGGGTTGTCGCTAGATAGGAAGGCGTTGACCGTCGGTGTTCAGATACTGACTCGTTCTGGACGCCCACAGGATGCCTTCTACTTGCTGGACTTGTTTTCGGACGAACGTTCCTTGCAATGGTCCCAATCCACATTAGCACCGACCATGAGCGATGCGTCCCTAGGCACACGTATCCGTCTATCACCTCGGACGTCTCCATGGATCAATATCATCGTGATCAACGAATTCCTAGTTTCCCTGCTTCGTATCAGAAGGCCAGATATCATCTTCAAGATCTGGGACAATATGACGCTTTTGTACGGCGTTCTCCCTGACGACGTCACGATGAACGTTCTTCTCAAAAGTGCGTTGCTCGCTGTGAAGATGGACAGGGAAAGCGTGAGAGGTTCCGTGGCGCACTTTGCTTTGCAGACACCGCTCCGCCGTCGGTGGGCCGCGTCATCATCGGTGCTCGAAGACGATGACGATGGTAAACGAGCTGTGGTAGTGAAGGACATCATGGACGCTTTGGGAACATCCGAGCGTCCATCAGTGGTTGGGATATGGAGGGGAAGGACTGCCACCGATGTGGCACGAGATATCTTCAGGGGTATGGTCCTTGGAAATTGGCCTCAGACACAACATGTGAGGGCGCCCGTCAGCGCCGTTCGTCCGCCTGGCAAGGAAGGCGCTCCCATTGCGCCTATCTTGGAACTGGCAAAGAGTCTCGTCGTCGGATTGTCCCACACTGCCGTCACAACCACGTCTCAGAAGGGGAAAGTGGCAGGTGATGGTGGACGACATAGTACTATTCTCGAATCCTCGAATCAAACCGAGAGTATTCTGGGACCAGGGGCTATTCCATCCGTTCATCCGTCCTCGTCAACGTTTTTGGCATACATCAAACTTCTCGGGCTTTCCTCCCCTTCATACGCGAACGAGATACCGCTAGCTCTAGCTTGGATGCGCCACCTGTCTATCCCTCCGACACGTCAGGTGCTTTCCATAGCGTTGGTGTTTTGGGCCGAGGTAGGGCTGCGGGGTCCGATTTTTGAAGAGTGGGCTGAGAAAGGAGGATACAGCGAGTATGGACGACTGGAGAACTGGATTGCGGAGTGGATTGGAGATGTTGGGGACGGTGTGTTGAAGCGAGACGTCGAAGATGTACGACCGACGGAGGAGGACATATGCAAGGCAATTTGGGCCGTTGCGAGGATGCGGGATAATAACTTTGGCAGGAAAGCCTGATGACGGTGCTACATAGTCTTCGGAAATGCCGCTGCTGTACCACGACCTACGCTGTTAACTAGTGCTAGTAGCGAACCTGCGATGTATCCATAATCAGCGTGACAACAAGCTTCATTCCAGAAATGCATCTCAGTTGATTACCGGGTCTACCATCTCGAGGACTGGAATACCCCCGCTACTGCGAGGTTGTTTATACGGAGAGGTGTCGCACGTTGCCAGACGGACGACTTGACAACGAATGCCCTCTCTGTGGGACGCGACATCACTCCAAAACGCATTCCTAGCTGTAAGCCTGTCCTTATCGCTGCTCGTCTCCTTCCTGGTACCTGCATGGCGCATCCCTGAATTCACCCCTCGACAAATCGTATACGCCAAAGATGTGTTCCCACTTTTGCTTGCACCATGGGCTGCTCACACAAACGACGTTACTCGGTCGGCGTCACGTCTCGTCCAGATTGCCTTGTCCTTGCGCCTGCCACGAAGTGCAGTAATACCATGTTATGTCCACTGGATCGGCATTGCTCTTGCGAGGACGCTTACCGGGTTTCTGTTCACTCGTAGCGTAGGATGGGCGTACCCTCGATTGTTCAATCACTGGGCTCTCTACGAGACATCAAGCGGGATCGGCCCTACACTTGCGACCTATCTTCTCACCTTCGGGGCACGCCCGACCCTCGATTTCCTTCGAGGATCGTTCAAGGGCCGTTATTGGGAGAGCGGCTCGCGCGCGGAAGTTCTCTTAGTGATTTGTACGTGCATGGTCCTGTGCTGGCTAGACAGGGCCCCGTGGACATACGCAATGGCAACCTTACTGTCCATTTCGTTGACGATTTGGAGAACGCTCACCGCTTCCCCGTCGCGCGAGAGCTCGAACGTTCCTTTTGGTGGATTCGACTCACAATGTTCAAACAACAACTCTCCCTTCCTGCGTCGCCCTCGCACGAGTCTTCAGGCCAGTGTGTTAGTTTTGCTGATCATACCCTTTCCATATATACTTGGATTTCTATTCCGTTTGGGGTACCATCCTATCCCTCGTATTGCACCGTCATCTGCCAACTTTGGGAACCATCATCCGCTTCTTGAAATCCTCGTTCTGTCATTCCCCCGCCCGAATGATGCAGGCTCTATCCCGGTCCTCTCTCGAACGATATCGTCCTATCTACCCTACATCGACGACAATGGTACTACGTCGCTATCCGTGTTCACGCATGCACAACAAGCGCATCATCCTTCATTCGAGCTTGCGAAGAAGGAGTTTCGAGACGCCCCCGTCGTATTTCACGCTGATCGGGATTCGCACCCAGACGAGGGAGAGGGACAGTATCTGCATGTTGCGGAGGCATTCAGGTGGGTATACGAACGTCGCCAGGAGGATGATATCGATCCGAATCGTACACCGGCGGAGTGGGTCATGCTGGTCGAAGACGATTTCCCCTTATGTGGGGAATGGGGGTGGGGGGGTATAGTTGGCGTAATGAGAATGCTCGAGGATAAGCGAACACCGTCGGCGTCCATGGGAAGGTGGGGTGGGTTTGTGGGTACAGGTGGAAGGTGCATCTAATCCACTATTCACTCCATCTGGTGCTGATCAGTCGTATCGAAGTGGTTTGATCATACATCGTTCAGTGCTGCCTATTCTCACGCACATACTCCGGATCCATGCTTCGGTGAACTCCCCTCTACCTCACGGCATCCCCCGTCGTCCTCCAGACGTCATCATTCAAGATTGCCTTCTCGGCACCGATCTTCTTTGCCCTGCCTATCATACATTCGTGTCTAATTCTATTGGACGCAGCAGGGGCCTGGTCATCACCTCGAGACTGGTCATGGACCACATTGGCAGCGACAAGAGCACTGCTGCCGGTCGCGCCTATAGCCCCGAAAAGTGGCGTTGCGGATGGCGCCATCCTTTCCATGGGCTTCAGGAGGTGGCCGTCGTTCCGGTGTAGCTTACGGACCTCGTCGTGCTGCACACCACAGATCAAGGAGCTTCCTTTTGACTTTACGTCCTTATACTATCTAATGACTAACTTGGGAAATGCGCGGTCACTTGGCAAAGATGTGTGTTCGCCTGCTCCCGACTCAGTTCACGGCTCTTGACTCTGCAGACCGGGGATAGATTGCGGAAACAAATGGAAAATGGTTATTGAGGGACTTACGCCATAACTCAAATACCAGACGATGCAAAGGCGGTCTTATCGGTGGCAGAAGACTGAGGTGCCCTGTCGAAGGTACGGACACCGAATAAGTAAAGAGACAGCCTCGTCAAGCTCGGAGTGGTGTCTAGCACTTGGTTGCAAAAGGGTCGTTCGAAACCGGCGGTAGGATGACGGACGGCAAGGGTAGTCGAGTGGACAATGGAATGGAGGCTCTAGTAGGACCACTTCAGTACTGTGTGTGTACTTACAGGGGTTCAAAGCCACGTCGGCACCAAACGTGAAAATGGTATGTATGTTGGTGGGTCCGTGTGACTTGCGAGTTTGGCGCCCGAGAAGCATTGCGCACAAAGGGAAACGTTGACCTACCGTTTCACGTTGATCTTGCAGCATCGCCCTTCAAGCTTCACCTCCATCTACTGCGAGTATCTCTTCAACACGTCCCTGATGCACGCCCCCGCGTTCGTTGATCATACTGAACCAGACTCTCCTACTCGTAGCACCGTCACCCCCGGCCCTCGTCTCCAAGCAGACAGAAGGTATTCTGCAGCAGAACTGCGCGACTTTGGGCTGGAAATCTACCGGCAAGTTTGGCGAGAGTTCTATGAGTGGGAGCCGGGATATGCATCCCGTGTACTGGCGGATGTAAAGAACCATCCCCTTTTCCCGGTGAGGTCGAGGACTACGCAGATGGCGAGGAGGATGGTCAAGAAAGTCGCCGACGGCGTCCCATCACTTTCCGTCCGCAGTGAAAGCGATCCCGAAGCCTGCATAGTCACCTTCACTCACCACGCCACCCATGGCGGACCGACGACTGCCAAAATGACACTCCCCACCGTCGTCCTAGATGCTAGTCTCTTTCCGCCTCATCCACCATACGAAAGTTGTTCGCCAGCATCCAGAAGCATTTTGGTTAGCGAGGGGGAACGTGACACTGCAAAGTTCTTGCCATATGCAGATGAGCCAACCTTTCCTGCGAAAAAACACCTGGCAAAATTTGCTCACCTCGAGTGGGAGGACGAATTCAATGCTGATTGTAAGATTCTCCATTTTTCTTCTACTTGATGCTTGATTACATGCAAATAGCGGAGATGATCCAACTAGAAACTGCATGGAGGCTTCATGTAGCTCACAAGCTTTCTCTCAGTGACATCAGCAGGATGAATATTGTGAAAGCCATTCGTACCTCTCATAATTCGGGACTTTTGTGGGACACTCAACAGAGGTATTGTTGTTATTCCACTTGCAGATATTTATTTTGTACAATTTGACTTGTTAAGGGATTTTCTGCACTGGCCAGGTGCATCACAGGTCAATGTGAAAGATGGTCTACCAGCAAACTGGGTATCCCAGGAAGATGATTTGCATGCAAGGCTCACCTCAATGCTCAGAGTTTCTTGTCCAATAATTAATTGCCTTTTGCCTATGTGTTCCACCCATGGTAAGTGATGTCTCTGACTGTAAATTAGTTCAGGCTTACAGAAAATTACATTCAGCCTATCCCTTTTCTTCATATCTTCCTGCAAAAAAGCCTCAAATTACAGGAGAGAGTATGAGACTTTCTGAAGGCAATCCATGTGGACCAGAATGCTTCAGGCTGGTCCCTGACATTGAGAGATATGCAGTAAGATTTTGCTCTGTTTACAGCCAGTTGCAGAACGTTGTAGCGGTCCGGAAAAATTAGACTTACTTGAGAGTACATCTCCGACTGAAAATATCCCAATATGGTAACAGTAACAAAAAAGGAAAATTCCACGTGACTGTGCACTTTGTGGCAAGACGAAACTTTGTGCTACTGCAACTCCATGACAAGAACACAGTCTACGGAATGAATAAGCAGTATTCCATGAAATTCCATCGCGTAGAGCTTGTTGAGGGTATATAATATGAGGGCAACAAAACTGCGAAGCCTCAGATCCTCAGTATTGCCCTTACTGACAATGACTAACCAGCAAAATCAGCCAGTACGAAACTACCCAGGCTCTGGCATGCACCTTGCTGCCGGACCACATGCGGAGCTGAGAGGCATGCAACCGTGTGCCTTCCCCCTGCCACCTCCACCTCTGGAATGGCAACGGCAAGCTCCCCTCCCACCAGTTCCAGGTTATCATGATTCAACACCAGTCCCATATGCACCATATGGGTTTCCCATGCCTGGACCACACTACTATGCAATGCCACCTGTCCCACCTGTTTATCTTTCTCCGATGCCACCAGTTCCGGTGCAGAATCCCAGTGCCCTCAGACCCCAGACTCAGGTTCCTCCCCCCCCTACTGCGGTGCAAGAAAAAAAAGGTAAGATTGACACCATCATTGTCACACATCATATAACACTTGAACACAGAGCCTGTACGATCATTTCGGGCAACAGTGCTCAGTGAAAAGACAAAATCCGAACTGAAATTTGACACTGACATTTCATTTGTTGAGTTTCAGAACCGGGTTTGCAAGGAGCTTGGCAGAGTGCCAGCCAATGTCATCCTGGGTTACAAGCTCTATGGAGAACGGAAACGCGATGCACCTACCCTTCTCCGTGATGACCATGACTGGTCAAATGCCATCGATCGGATTCTGGAAGATATTGCACGGAGCAGAACACGGATTGTTGGGATTGATGTAGTTGATACAACGACTGCTCATGAGGTCAGTTCTTCACTTCCTGTATGAAAAATTCCTCACAAATGTACTTACAGGAGACTCCTAAGAGCAATAAACGTGCTCGTGAAAGTTCAAAGGCTTCAGGAGCTGTGGATCCGGGTGCATCAAAGCTTGCAACAATCTTTAATAATCTCGAAGCTCACCTTCGCTGTGATACCCATGATGGTCATTGCTATGTTAACCCAGATGGGGGTCACCGTCGCACAACATTACAGGAAAGAACCCTGTGGGCAAAGAAGATGGTGAGTCCCCAATCACCGTCAGCATGACAAACATCTAATATATTCTTCCAGTCTTTGGACCCTCCAGAAGCGACACTTAACACTCCCCCCCATTCATTCCACTTTGAAAAGGCAAACCGGAAGCCACGGAGCATTACAAAGTCCACTCCAAATTCTGTTATTCACGTCCACATTGGATCTCAGGGACAGAGACCAGTCCGTCGTCATCATGGCACCAAGGAACATCACAAGGTGTCAGCCTTGAAAGAGAAGGTCATCACTTCAACGGGTGGTCTCTCAGCTTTATCACACAATATTCCGACATATCCAATCACGTACCCATCACTTCTCGAACTCCTCTGTGAACTAGACAAGTCTTCGTCCCCAAGTGGCAAGTTCCTTACCACCTACAGTGCAATCCTCCAGCGTACAGGCATTAAAGACATTCAGGAGATTGTCGACTTGTATACCGAGAGGTCCTTATTCGAGGCTACCAGTGGCCGTATTCCAGCAGGAGATGTCAAGCTTATTATCCAAACAGCTGAAGATATGGTGGAGAATACTCACGTCAAGAAAGCAGCTGAGATTGCTGGCATCATGGAACTTCTCCATGAAGCACGATCACCAGGTACATGCTACTATATGAAGTTAGTTTTATCTGAACACAATCTCCCCTCCCAGATGACGAGCAGCCATCAAAGAAGGCCAAGCTTGAAGCCAAGGATAACTCAGAAGGGGATCATATTGTAGCGGTGGATAATTTGAGTGAAGTTCCAGTGGTAACTCTTCAGGAGAGCGGGAGTGAGGATGACGACAGTGAGCTCGAGGAAGATGAGCTTGACAGCGACAACTAATAGAAAAGAAAGCCATCACATTGCATAGATTTATGCTACATACCCACTATGACGGAACCACCCTTCAGCCTTCTCAGGTGTGACTTGGAAAACGGCATCCCAGATCATTGTATATGGATCAACTGTCTCATCACCACTTAACTCCCCAAGAACATAATCATTATTTCCACGAATCCATGCCTTGATGCATGAAAATGCTTCTTCAATCGGATTAAGATCTGGTGAATACGGTGGAAGATATTCAAGCCGCATTCCGCTAGTCACAGTTGTGAGTTGCCTCCCCCTAACGGGTGAATGATATGGGCTCACCGTGCTTCAACTATTCCTCGTAACTCAGCAGAGTGATGGATACTTGCATTATCCATCACCAAAACCGAATCTGGCATTGGAAACGGGTTCATTTGGTCCAGTACATGAATGACAAACTCATTGAACTTCTCTGCAGTAAGGGACTCAGTGTAGACATCAAGGGCAATGATTCCGTTGAGTGAAAGAGCTGGAAGGATAGTATACCTATGCTTTCAACATCAGAATGCATGTGAACCCTAAAAAAAAATGACATACTTCTTGCCACGAACAAAGAAATCACGTCTACGAGCCCGGTGTCCCTCACGGGACCAACCCCAAGGTCGCCTCGCAGTCATCCTATTCAAATGGGTCTCGTCGACAAATACAAGTTGATGGGCTTCATAATTCTCCCCCACATGTAACTTGAAAGCAGTGCGTAATGCCTCATTTCGCTCAATTGCAGGTCGGGTGAGCTGGAAGCCAACAACATGTCAACATGGCAAGTCATTCGTATGCTAGATCAGTAAGCTCTGTACATACCTGTTTGCGGGTAAAACCCACTCGTTTCAAGGTGCGGCATATGGTGGATATCGAAACATCAACATCACACACTTCACCAAGGGCCTGCTGCATCTCTAAGAGTGTGATGTCCGGTCTTCTCTCAACAAGCCCTTCTAGAAACTAAGACAGCTTGAGTAATGCGAATCCAGGAATCAATTAACTTACCATAACATCAAGTGCATGCATGACACGTCTCCTTCCACACTCGATTGGACGGACAGCAACCTCACCCGTGCACCTATACAGAGCATTGATCCGGCGCTGTGTGGACTCTGCAACCCCAGTTAGTGAACGGATCTGTGCTCGTGTCAGTGGTACATCTGCTTGCTGAGACATTTCGACAACGATGCGCTTGACATCAGAAGAAATCTGACGACGGACACCAGGCATGTCGTCTGTAGCCTGCCACGTCACACTGGAGGAAAGACGTGGCATGCCGATGATGCCGGTGGCTGAAAAAATTCAAAGTCCGAATATTACCATTTTTGTTAGTGCTACAACGTTCTGCAACTGGCTGTATCACCTTTACAATTTTGAGTCTGGACATCTTCCTAGGAATCACTTCCACCACCCTCTAATGAAGCTGATCAGGTGGCTTTAACTGACAATCTCTCTGTGATACTTGGGATTGCCCCAGATCTCTTCCCCTGTCAATTAGCAGTACTATGTTTCAGGTCATGCAAAGAGGTATGTTATACTATGTATATTATATGCACTCACTGTGACACCGTACACTCTAGATTTTTGTGAAGCGCATGCAACTTTATCCTGATAATACCATCTTGCCCATTGATAGAGAATCTTCTGTTGCCCTCACCACAGATGGTGAGAGTGGTACTGAGAGGGGAACCATACAGGGTAAGAAGAAGAAAAAAAGCAGACCCCTTGTGCAGTATGGTATGTATCCAACTGATAGAGATTGTACCATCTGACAACTTTAGCAGTTGATGATAAGTCACATGGAGATTTCACTGTGTCAGTTTGCATTTTGTCTCTGCTGATTCATTTGTTGAGGAGGGTTGCCCAGACTTGATCCATGTGCACACCCTGGCACATGTACAACTGCCATGTGCCCATGTTATACAAACAAAAGGCATTGTGAGCCAGCTTGCAGGTGTGGATTATCATGTAAGTAACCTCAAGAATAGGTAGGGTCATAATTCACACCCATCCTTTTGTTAGGCCTGAGACAATGGCCTGCCTGCACTTGTCAAAAGTGTGAAGATGTCAGCTGCCCTTGTGTGCTTGGGAAAAGGGAGTGTGTTCCTGGTCTCTGTGTGAGATGTGATGCAGGGTAAGCTTGAATATTTTCTAATCCAGACTGATTCATATATTGGAGTACATACAGAGGTGCAGATTCACATTCATCTAAAAGCTCATTTTCAACAAGTTCTTTTGACTACAGGTAGCAGGAAGAACCCATGCCCAAATACTAGAATGCAGAGGCAGGACAGTAAGGTGAGTAAGATATTGGGATATTACAATAGTGCATATTACATATGAACAATAATATCATGTAGCCTCTGGAGGTCAAAGCTGGATCATATGGCCTTGGAGCATTTGCAACAGAGGATATGGCTGTTGATGCCTTCCTTGGCAGTGAGTCACAGTGCAGTGCATAATTTATACTTCTGATGATTGCCTTCCAATATAGCATATGTTGGTCACATCTTGACCAACAATGCTGCTGACCATACAAGGTGATTTGACCAATATTTTCAGGGAATTGAATGATCTCAACTTGCCCCAGTGAAATTATGGCCCACAATGGTCGCAACTATCTGTTTGAGTTCTCAGTTGATGCAGAAATCTTTGATGCAGCCCAGGTTGGGAACTTGACAAGGTTCTTGAACCACAAGGGAAATGGGATGGACAATGTTGATGCAAGCTGTGAGTACAATTGCCAGAGATATCAATTTGATACTGACAGCCTAAGTACAGCAATACTTGTCAATGGGGAACATCAAATTGGATTTTTTACAAGTGAGTTTCCTGATGCCTTGTAACATGGACCATGTTCAGAACAATGCAACAGAGAGGATAGTGGGTACTGGTGAAGAGCTATTTTTGGATTATGGTCTGAACTACTGGTTAAATCATGGTGGTAAAAAGGGTTCAGGGGATGAGGGTGCCATAGCAGATGAGACAGAGGATCTTGGAGTGATTTTTGAAGGGTCCCCTCCAAGCTGATTTGGATGAGACCATATGATGGCTCCCACAGTTGCAGCACACATTCTTTCAAGTCATCACAGATATGTCAATTTACCATGGCTGGCACACAGCACTGCAGCTGCTACCACAGCATACAGAGGTGTTTCCTAATTAGGACATCAACCAAACAGTTGCTCGAAAGAAAAAAAACACTTTGTCATTACTTCCGCAAACAGCTGTAATTAGTGGAAAGTTGTGGAGATACCTTCTTCAGTCTACTTTTTTTTTCACTATTCAAGTAGCATCTTAGACCGTGACTGTCCATACATGTAGAGGATGAAATGATCACGTTTCTCAAATTACGCCTGCAAGGATTCCTGGGGTGGCCGGACACCCCTTCCGTCTGCAAATGAACCACGGGCAACGATGCAAAGCATTACAACTCCTCCGTGAACCGACTCTCCACGGGTGCCGGTCCAGGCGCTCCTTCCTGCTCACCGCTCCGGCTAGCTGCAGTGGCCGATCCCAGACCATTTGCTTGATTGGTCGTACTATTGTCACGGCCGTCGTTCTTGTCGCTATTTGTACGAAGGGGGTTGTCTCTGGTAGAGTTAACACTGCGTCCTTCTGGCGTCTTATCTAATCGGCGTTGTGACGGCTGTCTCGAAACGTGTCCAGTATAGTCCTTCATCGACTGCGCACATGAGTGATCAGCAAACCGTCGGTTTGAACGTGCAGGATGAACTCACCGCGTACCCGTTCGGTTTTCCAGGATGCGAATACGAAGGTGGTTCTTCATTAGTCTCGGCATCTTGGTACAGATCGTCTTCCCCTTCTTCGTCCTCATCCTCATCCTGTTCTCCTGCATCCACATCCACCTGGCCCTCTTCAACGCTCGAACCTTCCTCTTCCTCCTCTTCGTCTTCTTCCTCACTGACGTAACCCGCGGAGCGTACCGCAGCCTCAACAGGTCCACCCCGATCGATCTGTTCCGAAGCAACAAGGTACCTTGCACACAACATCCTGAGATCATTCCACCACTCCATCATATCCTCACGACTCCGTGCTCTGAACGCCCATGCGTGGCCACCTTTCCCAATCCCCATGCCGCCCAGCACCGAACGACGTACCGAGTTGGACTGGCTGAACCCCTCACCATCTTTTCTCCCCTCGATATGGAACTTGTGCGATTTCGCCCGAGAAGCGCATGGTGGACCCAGTGTACAAGCAGGTAAGAACAAGGAAAACATGGGCGGATGCATGCCGATGTGTGTCGGATCCGAAGTCGGATACTCGTGCAGAAAACCGGCCGCTGTTAACACATAAAATGATTCGCGATACGTCCTTGTGAATCTCTTCTTTCTCTCCAAATACCCGGAATGGACGGCTATCGCGGCTGGATCATCTCGTCCCGGATACACGATAGTGTCGGGATTGCGAAGGGGAGTTTCAGGATCTAACAAGTGATCCTCCCGCGCTGCGAAAGCAATCCACTCCCTATCTGGGGCGAGAGATGCCATGTTCGTGTCCAAAACTCCCCACACATCAGACACGGCGGCGTACGAACGATCACGCCATTCGCCAAAGGTTGCCCAGGCTGATTGGATGGCACGTACGATTCCCTCTTCGAAGTGAGCAGAGTTTTGTTGCATGATGATGATAGATTTCTGCAATGCGTTTTCTTCGTGAATCTGTTTCTGAAGTTGGCGGGCAACGGACATGTTGAGTACGTACCTGTGCAGAAGATGAACGTCAGACGTCGGTCGCTCGTCGATTGGCAGTGAGGGAGAGAGAGAAACGCACGGATCGGATTTGGGCGTCACGCCCATGGGTGTATTCTTGAACACGCTGATGGCTGTCGCGAATTCGCCGATCATACGAGTGGACGTCTCACGCTCTTTTGCGACACTCGTGGCGAGTTTACCCGTATCATTCTGAATGTTCTGCAAACCTTCCATGTCGGACACCGTGGTTGACTCTTTGGATTAGACGAAAAAGACCGACCTTGATATGAGCCCCGATCTCAGTACGGAGTTTCCGAAGGTGTTGGACGATCGAGCTATCTACCGTCCGCGCGAGACTGGCGTGTTGGTCGGCGATATTCCGTGCCTTGTCCCGAATAGCATAGAACACGTCCTGGTCACGTCTCCATCAGCTTCTTCGGTGGTCGGCTGAGAAAGAACGAAGAGGAGAGTGAAAATCAGACCTGCAATCCACCCTCTCCCAAAAACTGCGTTCCGCTCTTGAAAGGTACCTGGACCACCGCACCTAACTTGGTGTACTCCCTGGCAACATTGCTTTCAATATCCGCTACGCCCTCGAAATAGGCGATCATCTGCTTAGCAATTGCCTTCCATGCTACGAATCTGTCGATGAGGATGTCAGAGGGCCTCAGGTCTGTTGGGGAAACATTTTTCTTGATGAGTGAACTGGCGCGGGAAGGCCTGCGAGAGCGAGAGCGTGCTCGCGAGACAGAAGTCCGCGACGTCGAATGTGTTATATGAGACGCTTTCGAGAAAGACTGCGCACGCGACAGTGAGTGCTCTTCGTCGTCGAACATCGCGGCCCACTGGGTTGTGGAGAGACAGTCGACGTCATCCCAAGGTATCACAGCTTTTCCTATTATGGAAGGGGATGTGAAGTGTGACAGCGTCACATGTCACGACACTGACACGTTCCTCTTATTTCTACCTTCACCGACGACCGACACTCAGTAGACCAGGTGAGGACGGCGAGATGAACGCGGGACTACAGAATATCTTTGTGTCTCTTGGAGCCATGCAATGTGCGTTGCGTTGTCCTTGTTTATGTGAAACCAGAATATTGATAGCCTTCAAGTGGCTAGAAGAATCCCGTTCGACGATCCTGTCGTACTGAATTATGTCCGGCTGGGGTACATTACCAGCCAAATCATCATCCTTGGAGCATATTTCTACGTGTCGTACAAGGTGCGTTCTGTTCCTTGCGCAAGTGGCGACTTTGACGCTGACGCGGCTGTGTTCCGTTTTGCGTAGGTTAAGCAAAAAAATGACCAGACTGTCCTTAAATACGGTGCGGTTAACATTTTTTTTCGAAGAAGCTTCCATTCTCATGATTGGGTTTTATGTTTCAAACAGTCGACCAGCCTAGTCCGATGGTGCGTCTTCTTTGCAACAAGAACGTGACATGTGATCATGGATACATACCCTAGTCGTCCTCCTCAGGTGGACTTGTTACCACGACTGTGCGAGACTATGATTTGAGCGAGACGTCGAAACTCGTGCGTTACCCTTCGTACTTTACTCACCTCTTCACGTCATCGACATTCCTTAGCTCCGTGGAGTTTACTTTGGCATCGCGATGATGGCCTTCTTCCACTTCTATCTCAAATACACTCAACCTCTCTTCGTGCAGGCCCTCATGGGTCTCAAGAACCTCTATGATGCTAAACCGGTGGCCATACATATTTTTGGGAAACCCGCTGATGGGGACTTGAAACGGCCATGGAAGGCTCAGAGCATGCTCGGACGTAAGTCAGCCCTCGGTGTCAGTCTTCCTCTTTATTTGATATCTTCTGTGTATCGTTACAGCTGCTGGTGGCCCCCAAACGGACAGTGCATCTATCACGGAGGCAGAGAAGAAAGTCGAGACGAAAAAAGAGGACTAATATGACCCGTCTCATCCATACGTACCTACACCAATCTATAAGTATGCGCACCCACTTTGATTAGAGTCGACCGTTTCCCGCTCGCATGCGCACAAACGTATATGTTAATGTGGATGACGGCGACTATCTAGTGCATAATGCTTAGTGTAGATCGTACCCGACAAGACTTCTTCGTCCCAGTATCTCACCAATCTAACGCATGGGAATATCAGTCGTGTTCACTTACTCCAGAGGAAGGCTGAAATGTACCTTGAATATCCCATATGCCTCCACCGCATACACGCCCACCCTTGCCCACTCTCCATTGGACAATATGGTTCGCCAGTACCCTGCGTCGCGCACACGAGTCCAGAGCGTGCTGTAAGCGTCAAGCACGGTGGATAGAGACCGAGGAGGAGCAAGGTTCTCGGCGATGTAGATTTGTTTGAGGAGTTCGCGGGTGACGGAGAGGTTATAGAGTAGGGGCTGGCGGTAGGCTAATGGGTTGCGGTTATAAGGGCTCGGACACTAGACGAGCGTGGAGAGAATACATACATCCCAGCAGCACGCCAACGCGATCCCCGACCGGAGTGAGAGTCTTTTTCGCGCATTCCAGCGCCTTGGTCAGTGACTCCTGGGCTCTTTGTTGGGTGGATGTGCTGGAAAAGCGCACCCTCGAGGGGCGAACTTGACGTGCAACGCGGAACATCTTCGTAGGTGTGAGACTGAAAACTGTGTGTAATAAACGAAAACTTTGCCGGGAATGTCCGGACACCCCTGACCAACGCCGATATCGTCGTCGTAGCCATTAGCCACGTCAAGCTTCAAGTTCGTTTATCAGGGTACTCGCGTCGAGAACCTCAGCCAATTCCAAAGTACTCGTTACATGGTAACTCACTGTATTTCACGCACGCCTGGCAAAGGGAGCAGCCTGGTTACATAATTGGTTCCGCCTTATCTTGCCACCACCACCATGTCCGACAGCACCACTCAACCCGGCATCCTCACCGCTGCACGCTACGGGAAAGACAAGGTCCGCGTCTTTCGCGTCGTACGCAACGGACCTATACACGATGTCGTGGAGTACAATGTCCAGGTACTCCTAGAAGGTGACATCGCCGCTAGGTGCCTGCGGTTGCTCGTAAATCCATACACGATTTTAATGATCAACGCGAATGTAGCTACACAAAGGGCGATAATTCGGTGGTCGTAGCTACGGACTCAAGTAAGTATTAATGGATCGTGGTCGATACCTTCGACATGTCGGCTGAAAACTCCCTCAGTGAAGAATATCGTATACTGTGCGTTCTGGTCAACCCCCACCCATCCTCAAGCCCTCGCCTAACCCATATTCGCGCCCCCTCGATCATCTACTCTTCTCATACGTTAATTTCATGTAGATCTCGCCAAAATTTCTGCTCACATTCTCACACCCGAGCATTTCGCTCTTCATCTCGGGACACATATTCTCGCGACATACGCTCACATCCACAAAGCCCTTGTTTCCATCGAGAAATTACGCTGGTCGCGGATTCCGGTTGGCACGGAAGGCCAGGAAACCCTGCATCCACACTCGTTCACCAGGGATGGTGAGGAGAAGAGGTTCGTGAATGTGGAGGTGCGTACACTGGTGATGTTCTTGATCGTTACCATGGTTCCGTTCCCTGGAAGGGTGACATGCTAGACCCCCACACCTCCTAGGGTTAAGTACCCGCGGTGTTCCATTCCTCTTATAATCTTCCGCAAGTGGAGCTTGTTTGTGGAGCCCGCTTGACAAGGATGGGCCAGATTTTCTAGCTCCGACAAATCCTCGCCATCCAAGTCTGTGGGGGTCTGGCCCCCCGGCGAGGGTTTCTACTCCACGCACTCATGAAATGCTTAGATCTTTTTTCGGAAGATATTAGGGCTGGGATATATAAAGCGGTGAAGTTAATAGGATAGGGCGGCGGTAGCCCCATTTCCTCTCAGCCCTTGTGTCTTCCTCGTTTATTCGGCGTGGCTATCCCCTCCCTTGGCCTTTAATTCTCTACACTCCTTTTTTATTCCTGGACGGGTGGCGACGATACAACTTAAATTCGTCGTTTTCGTGGCTTAGGTAGACAAGAAATCAAATCAGTCATTCGAGGGCAAGGTTACAGCTGGTCTTACGGATTTGTTGGGTGTGTCTTCGTATCTCCTTTGCATGCCTCCTATTCCTCGCTCAGCGCACCCGCATATCGTGAATGCCGACACGGTCGCGCCCCTCCACCCTATGCAATTTACACGCCGATACGACAGTCCTCAAAACCACCGGCTCCGGGTTCACAGGCTTCATCCAAGACGCGTACACGACCCTTGCCGAAGTGTCCGACCGCATCCTATCCACCTCGGTCGATGTTTCCTACACCTACAAACACACTACGCCGATCCCATTTCCCGCGGACGAGAGACGCTTGACGTTCGACGTGCCTCCGGAAGTCAAACACGCCGATGAAGTAGCGAGGAGAATTAGGAAGTTGACGTTGGATGTGTTTGCGGCGGACGAGAGCGAAAGCGTGCAGGTGAGTCAAGAAATCCGGCCGACAGGTTTTTTTCACGTCATCATCGTGGTTACTTCTGTACTGACCACGAACTACGGTACTCCAACACTGTCCTCTTGGTCCCGAACCCTTTTTCGACGATCTCTCTGTCGACGAACTAACGATTTGCCACATCATGCAGGCTACACTCTTCAAGATGGCCCAGCAGGTCATCGCAGAGAACGATGACGTGGAGACGGTAACGTATACGTTACCCAACAAACATTATATTCCCGTGGACATGGGGTACATCGGGGTCGATAACTTGACGCCGTGAGTGAATTCCCTGCTTTATTTTGTCCCTTTTTTTGGGGGGGGGATGAACCGCACCTGTATGGTGATGCCTACAGACGTGCACGTGGATGAGTTTACCACGTCATACGTCATCATTACCTAAGGGATGACGTCGCTTTCCTTTTCAGGGACATGTTGGCCCACGTTATCATGGGGCGTGCGTCCCATGGGTGTTACTGATGCAGGGCACACTATGAAAGGACGAGGCAACGCTGCTGTTAGCAGTTGCCTCGGCTAGGTTGCGAATGGCGTTGCTGCTGACGATGCGAAAGGTGACATCACCTTGCCTCCGTGGGTGAGGATATGATGAACCGGATCGTGACCCGTTGGCGGTGTGCCAGTAGCACCTGGATTCAGGGCCGGATACCCCGCATATGGCCTTATGAATGACCTTGCATGTGTCCTTTCCCCCCTCTTCCTCCGTCCCTTTTAGGGACCTGTAATGAACGGGGACACGCTATGATGATGATAGTGGTGGTGGTGATCGAAACCCTATTGAAAACGTCCGCGTCTGCTGACGTCCTGCTGCTCGTTTTTACCGCCGGATGGCTCTTGCTTCTCGTTTTCCCACTGCGTTTCGCCAGAATTCCGTTACCCGATATAGACGTCGGGTTAGCTGAATGCACGGCTAAATGGGATTGGCTGTGGAATGCAGTGCAATGCGTGGTATTTGCGAAGTTGGGAACGGGTAAGCCAACACAATGAACGAACTTAGCAGCTTGCTTGGCTTCTCGTTTTATGAAGACGCTTGCTCGTTCATGGCGAAAAGGCTGTGAGATGGGGTTGCTGCGCACGCGCGGGTCTCTGCTGCCCGGAGATGGCATGTTGCGTCAACGGTGCGTCAGCGGCACCGATCGGTTGCTGTTCCCCCCCTACTTTAATCAAATGGGGTCCGAATTAGCATAGAAAGCCGATTTACTATGCTAGCGCAGGGAGAGAATGGTCGCAGTGAGGAAAATCGGGTGCGCTGGACGACGAGGGTACTCGAGACGAAACTATGCTTCGTGTTACTGACCGAGTAACCAAGTGAGGGTCAGCACCCCGCTCTTTCTACCGAGTACCCGTACGAAGTCAGGGCACATATCGGGATATTGGAGGAACAAGTATAATTTGGATTGCGTTTCGGGGAAATCGTTTCTTGTCGTTTTCCCTTCACAAATTTTGTTACCCCCCTCTCGACATGATACGCACGGAGCATTTTCCGCGGTCGTGCATTCCTCTATGATTTCCAGTCTCGAGGAAAGGTACTCAGTCATGCTGACTCGGGACGTTTCTGGTCGTTTCTTCATGACAGATCCAAGGCAGAAGTGTTCATGCCCGTGTCTGCGCCGAGGTGAGAGTGACACATACACATTCAGGTATCGAACTTTGGTCACTGACGTCAGACGGCGTGTTTGTTGTGCTGTTCTGGCAGTGGGTTGATCTCCGCCACGATCTCGCGTAAATAGATGCAAGCACATTGCGTCATTGCGTCGAACATGCATTGTCTTGACGACGTCGGTAAAGCCATTCGATATCTTGTCTTGAGCTCTTGACTCTGTCTTGTATATGGGTAGCTGGGTGACATTTTGGAGTGGGCGTCGAGCACCGTGCAGTCGTAGGTGGTGTACCAAATGAAGCCGGTAGAAAGATAACGTGTCAGTAGCAGTTATGACATCATGCGGAAACACCCGATTTAGATCTGAGATCTGGGGTCTTGCCATTCAGGTGAATTTTGATAAATATAATTACAGTGTCATAGCATCCGTTTTCTTCAAGTCCCATCACATCTTGACTCTGTTGTTTCTGCTCGACGCCATCTTCACTTCCACATTTTGAAGAAAAAAACGGAGTGTAAAAAGTATACCATGGGTGGTGATCATAAGTGTCCCGTGTGTCAGGCAACTTTCACTCGTCCTCAACATGTAGCGAGACACATGCGTTCGCGTACGTATCTTTTTTGTGTCGTTGGATTTGCAGAGGAGTGGTGTTCCACCAGCTCCACTCGGTCGGGATTGTCGTGTCGCCTGGTCAGTGGTGTCGGCACACCATCAACCCCTCTGCCTCTCGTTGCCATCCCATATGCTTTGCTTGCTGACGACGCCCCAACTACAGACACTGGTGATCGGCCGTACAAGTGTCAACATTGCGGTGACCAGTTTGCACGAAGGCATGTTCTTTTACTGTCATTCGGTCATCTTCGGCCCTCCCATTCTGACGTCTGCGTTTTCTTTTCCTCCCGACCATGCAGTGATCTACTCTCGCGCCACATCAACAAATGTCATGCAAACGAGAAGCCGTCTCCGAACGCCGCCGGCGGTAAACGGAAAGGATCTGCTGCGGCTTCGAGGGCGACGACATCCAAGCAAGCTTGTGACCAGTGTGTCCAACTGAGTTTACCTTGCGATGGTTCTAATCCCTGTTGTACGTATCCCGTTTCCTCCTTGGTCTGGCCTGGCTTGGCGTTTCATTCTTGTCGTCGTCATTGTTGTTACTGCGGATAGGAAAGCTAAATGTACATGTCTTTTCTGGTTTCCGCAGCAAAGTGCGTCTCTCGCAAGTGTCGATGCACGTACGTCAAGTTTCATCGTCAGACGGCTCCTATCGGCCCAGGGCATCAGCCCCCGCGGACGGTAGCGCCTTCTGCTTCTTCGCCAGTCTTGGGCAGTGGCCACCCGCACTTGGATGATTTGATCCTGGGACCACCACCAACTAGCGTACCCAGCATGGCAACGAGCATTTCGGACTCGTTGCTTAGTACCCAATTCTTGTTTAATCCTCCCTATCCATCAGCCTCGACGGTTGACCTTTCGTCTATACCTGTTTCGGCTGCCGCCCCGGACGTTATGTCGGACAAATTTCGTACTCATACCGATTCACTGCGACGGGGCGGAGCGTCTTCGTCATCGCCTTCTGCTTCTATTCACCCTGCAGCGACCACTGGAAACAATGTTTTCTCCGGCACATATACGAGCCAGTCTCATCCAGGTTGGTACTCATGGGGTGATCCTGCGTCATCCTCGGCGGGCTTGTTTGATGCCAGTCGATTCCTTCCTCCGTTGGACGATAAGGACTTTCCGACTGGTGTAACTCGCCCCCAGGTCCCCTCGGCTGTCTCAGATACGTTTGACCCTGACTTCTACAATCCGAATGGCCTTGGATCGGGATATCGTGGCCGACGCGCATCGTTCGATTTCAGCGATAGCAGCAGCGCTCCCTCTCATTCTGTTCCATCCAGTGCAACGTCGAGCAGTGCCCATCTCCCACTCCCAGGTCCAGGAGAGCTTTTCGACAACTCTCTGGACAACGTACAAGGTCAACGTGGGGATTCACAGCGTCGAGATGTTCCTCCCTCTTCGCAACCGTCAAGCTATCCGACCTCGGAACAGCAGCGGCCTACTTCAGAAGGTGGATTTTCTTCCGCGTTTGGCCTCATGTCAATCGAAGATCAGAATGCTCTCGCTCAACTTCAGCCAGATGGTGTCTCTTTCTTTTCCAATGTTGGCGTGGGCAGTGTCATGCCGCACTCTCCAAATGCCACCCCTATGCCTGCACGTCAGGGGTCTCAGACGCACCAAACAGGTCAACAGCCTTTCAGGGACCGGGGGATGTCCCTTTCGGCTCTGCAGACTCCTGGAGAGATGCGAGATGTTTGGAAGGCGTATGTTCGCACGCCGCCTAGCGGACCAGGAGGCGACGATACCGCGGCGAATACGAACACCTCACAATCGCAGCAGGCTCAGATGTCCATGTCGCCATCTAGCCAACGCCGGCGCTTGCGCGTATCTTCCTTGCCCAGTGTAACACCTACCGTTGAACGGGGTCACCCGCTAATGAATGGATATGCGGGGGGACATGTGGAGGGATCGCGAGGCAGTATGCATGGGAACTCGGACGACTTGCGGAGTTACGAGGCTGCTGTGAATGCTCGTTCCGCTTCACTGAACCTGAATCTCGTTCCACGACGCCGTGGGACACGCGGTGGGGTGAGCAGAAGTCCCGTACAAGCATCTGGTAGCGCGTCTGCAGAGAATCTGTCTGCCACGGATATGACTGCTCTAAGTCGCCCTTCGTCTTCGTCCTCGGTGTCGTCACTTGCACATGCATTTGGTTCACATCAGCAATCCTTCGCGAAACCTCCACCGTTGTCGAATCCGTCGATTTCACTGCCTATACCCTCCGTGCATGGTCACGGACTTGGTGGAGGATCATTCGGGAATCTACCGCGCGAACTGCCATCCCGTGAGTCGAGCGTGGCATCTGACGGAACCGGGAGTTCGGAGGGTGAGGTGTTTCGGCCGTCGTTTAAGCGCTTGGCATCGCAAACACTTGGCCCTGCCAACTCGAAGCGGGCACTTGTGGAGAGGGGTGCAGGCGGTGGCAGTGAAACGGTCGCAGTCGCAGTCGCAGACGGAGGCGGGCTTGGCGCAGGTGGGAATACGAGTAGGGAGTTTCTGGGTACCGGGAACGGCTCTATGCGACCTATTGCCGCGCTACCGGAACGGGCACGACGAACGAGCGAGGCGGGCGTGGCGTGATGGATCTGGCAATGAATTGACCCTGGACTCGGCGATGCAGGATTCGAAAAGAAATGCGTCGATGATCTACTTTTTCGTTTGTTTAATGGCACGTGGACGGCATTGAAATAGTCGGGGAAGCCCTTCTGACTTGTAGTCCTTCGATCGCATACTAGCTTACACCTTTGCTTTTACCCTAATATCATGTGGATCAACGCTAGCGAGCCTCGAGAGTTCTCTGGCTGAGTAACAATCATCTCTACCCCAAATTCGCACGTCTTCCAGATGTATGATTCCGTGTACTATGGTAGTTGGAAGCGGGGCTTCCGGAGACATGACGACATTCCGCATTCTCAAGTTCGGCGACCGGGTCAGTGAGAGTGTGATGAGCTGGATATGGCATCATATGACGTTGCAAGTTCGAAAGGATCGACACGGAGTATATCGCTGTGATTGGCAGACGCCTGTCGAGCGGGAGAGCGACCACATCTTTCATTCCTTAACTTAATTACAGTGAATGCTCGATATTCAGCACTGTGCTGTGTGCTCACGCGCACGCTCAACCCCTAGAGGCTACTAGGAGATGGGAAATCCAATTACGTAGGCCCATCCCTGTCAGTCCATGAAACGCTGCACTGACTCAAATTCCGGCGAAACGTGGAACACACTGTATAGGAGACGCTTCACTCGGGAGACCAAAATAACCATGGATGTGACTTACTAAACTCAATCAGGAACAGGCAGACTCTGAAACACTGCCATTCACCTGGCAATGGCAGTACTATTCGCCCGCCGCGACGATGAGCGCTCGTTCCACTGTACCGGTGTACACTGAACCCGACACGTACAGAGTCTCCGGCCAACTCGGTGACTCTCGTGAATGCTTTTCTTGTTTGGAATTTCTCGACTGTACACAGCCTGTCTCTGTCACTGCTGCAACGTATTGGAGGCGAGCGCTGCAATTTGTCGAGAAGCCAAGGCATGCCAAGTGGTACTGCGGAGCGTGTGGTTTGTCTACATAATACGAGCGGCGAGTACGTCATTTCAATTGGCTTATTACAATCTGTCATGGTCGCAGTCCTCATAACTTACTTCCGTTTATCCCTTTGTTATTTTCGTCCCTAGGGCGCGATTAGTTCTTCATCTCTATGGTCCCTCCATGTCGCTCGTTTTCAACGTGGCCCGCTCACGGGCGCTCTTTGCTCCATCTCTTTTTGTCTCTCCTGGTGTTGTCCAACCTGTGGTCATGTGCACGCTCAGCGTCGCTATCACCCGTAGACGTCATTATCCCTCAAAATGCAACTTCCCAATCGCCGTTCACAGTGGTACAAGATAATTTTTTGGGGATTTCCTTCGAACTGAATTCTTTCGATACCTTATGTATGGCCCATTCCCTCCTCGCTCGAACGTCTATGATGTGATATGAATTTATAGGGGGAGAAACACCACTTTCTATGCCCAATCCCATTCAGAACTACCTCGCGAACCTTCGCGCTCGCATCCAGTCTCCCCTCCGTATTCGCGTCGGTGGCAATAGCATGGACAGTTCCACTTTCGTTCCGAACCAATCACAAATGATTATTGTTACTGACCCAAACGCATACTTTAACGATGTACCTGTCGACTTTGGTCCCACATTCTTCGATGTGCTCAACTCTATGGCGGACATCGTCGGTGAGATGAACTTCATAATCACACTAAGTATGCAGGATCCATCCAACGACACGGACGTGATTGAACTTGCAAGGGCTGCTGATCAGATGCTGGGGACGAGGCTTGATTCCATGCTTTTAGGAAACGTACGTGACTGGGTTCCCCTGTGACCGGGAAATTTGACTGGACGTCTTTACGATATACATCCTACTTTGCAGGAACCCGACCTGTACTCCGGGCATGGGACGAGGGCGAACTACACGATACAAGACTATGTGAGTAGCGCGTTAAAGTGTGTGGCATCTTCATCATTCGTTTAGATTCCAGAAATTGGGGATGTTCTTCATGACTTGGAGAATTCGGCGTACGGTGATCTCATACCCAACCCCGTTATTGGCGGTCCCACTATATGTTGCAGTTGGTAAGTTCCGTGGCTGCTACCCGCGCTTTGGGTTCCGCACGAGCTTGACCGCGTTTGGCAGGGACCTGTCCGATGTGCTCGATGCGGGATTGACACAGTATCCCTACAAGTACTACACGTTGCAACACTACCCCACAAATATTTGTAACGGCGCGAACGCACAGAATACAAATTTATCTTACTTCGTCTCGCACACCAACAGTGAGTTGGCAGATTTTTTTTGGTTGCATATTACGTCATCGCTGCTTCAGTTCCATCATATGCTCAGTGGCAAAGCACTGGAATCGACATGGCACATAAATTGAACGTTCCCGTCTTTATGACCGAATATAACAGTGTCTCTTGTGGAGGCTCGAATGTTTCCGATACGGTGAGTGGCTCGCTCACAGGCGTGTGTCGGCTCACCTTGTGTACCGACATTGACTACTCCGCTTACCGTTCACGCCTTTGCACGACACTCTGATGTCCCTGCCGTGTCATGCCGGCTATGCAGTTTGGAGCATCGCTATGGGCCATTGACGCGGCACTCAACTTTGCGGCGTCCGGCTTAAGTTCCGCCTTCCTTCACACGCGCGAGTATGGTGTCCTATACAATCTCTTCGATCCTCCGTCACCCACAGATTCTACGGCGTCGGGGTGGCGCACCGGCTCCCCTTACTACTCTGCCCTTCTCCTTTCGGAGACGTTTCCACCGAGCGGCGTTGCAGTCCTTGACATCAACCTCAATAATTCGATATACGATCCTGCAGCTACGGTCGCTGGCTATGCGCTCTATGGTCAGAATGGAACCAAGTGCGATCGGCTCGTCTTGATCAATTATAGTAATGACGGAGGGAACGCCCGCAATTTTACGATCGGTTCAAATATCGCCAGTACTGCAGGCGTGCGGATTCTCGAGGCGCCTAGTATCGCTGAGACCACGAAGATTTCATGGGCAGGGCAGACGGTCGGTCCGAATGGCGAGCTTGAGGGGACACAAACAACGCAGTATTATACGGACTGTGCAAACGGGTGTAACATCAGTATCCCAGGACCTGGTGCGGCCGTCATTTTGCTCGACGTCACTGCGAACAACTCGTCTTTCTATGTTGGGAACTCGACTGTTGCAGGGCCCGGATATGAGGGAAATAGCACAGAGGGTTCTTTGGGTCCTAGCACCTCCGGTTCGGCACTGAAGAGAAGGGGTGGCCGTGGAGAAGTGTGGTCATGGGCAGTAGCTGGGATGCTGATGTTGCGGGCTTTGCAAACCTTGCCCTAAATGTTTGCTAGTTTCATGAAAAAAACTAGAATCAGAAGTAAAGCTAGAGAGACTTTTATCGATACCACTCCACAAATTAGGATAGCATAGGACAGCTGACCACCAACGAAGTAGCTCGGGTATACACATTTGTAACTACCCTGCCAGCCCAAGAATCAGAAACAGCGAGGGAAACAGTCGGGTGTCATGGGAGTCGCGAAGGTGGTACGGTACATCGGAAGGAATAAACAGTAAGCAAGGTGGGGTCGCACGACATGCCCGTTTGTACTCTTCTCAGTCCTCGGATTGGGCCAGCTCCTGCACTGGTCGTGCCACACGCTGAAGCTTGAAGCTTGAAGAACCAAATTACATTCCCATTCAGACTTATGTAAGGTTTTCCGTTACAGCCTGGACCTCCACTAGTTACCACTTGCTGGTTTTCCCCTTGGCCTGATCATGACGGGAAGTACAATAGATAAAAGGCGATAGTGGTGTACAGTGTAAATGTGCGGCTTTTAGTACACATTACGCTTTACACTGAAGGCAGAGCGAAACGATGTAAGCGACCGGAAAACGTGGATGGAACAACAGAAGGGAAAAGGGAATTACAGTACCACACTAGCAAAGAAAGCAAGACGACAATGACAACAAGGAAAGTAAAGGGATGTGTGTAGAGATTTTGTGAGGATGTGTATGATCATCGTACAAAGGTGAATGCCACAGGGTTTGGAGGATGGGGTTGGGTTGCCCAGATTGTCGAGCAGGTCTCCGGGACAACAAGACTAGGGCGAAATAGATTCGGGAAGTACTCGTAGTCTGTGGATAGTGGATTCTAATGGTTGCGAAAACTGGTGTCCATCAGGCCATGTAAAAAAAAAGAAATGCAGGCAGCGTGTTGGGCCGATAGGAATTAATTCGACAATTAAGCCACGCGACCCCGTTTTTGTCATGTCGACCAGTCACGTGTGCTTTGATGCGACTGCACCGTGATGCAAGGACTGTAAACGAAGTTCAAGGCACCGAACCTTCAGATCGCCCGACCTTTACCCTTCGACTTCACCGTGGAGCTCCGCCTCTGCAAGGACAATTCGGGCAAGGCCGAGGTGGAAGGGGTGGGACTGGGGAAAGATGACTCCTGAGACGAAGGAAGACGCGGGTGAACCTGGCTCCTGCCATGTGTCGAGCTGACGGACAGTGCCTGGCCCTCATGCACGAGCTGAGCATTGGTCATCGACTGTCCAGGCTCGCCCCTGTATTCGAGCCCGGGACCCGGTGAAGGTCGGTGAATTGCAGGAACGTTGCCTGTCGATTGAGGGGATATCTGTTCATGTGAAACGCCAGAAACCAACAATGGATAATCATAGTCAGTTGGCAAAGGGACTGAAGAAGCCCTTCCACTATCCTGCCTATGAGCTTCCCCCGGCTGGAGCGTTGTTTGTACGAAGGACGACGACTGGCTAGACCATCCCGGCTGGCTGTAAGAACTGAGGTCAAGGTTTGAAAGGGTGGTTGGGTGCAAGTTGCGAGAAGAGGATGTGACGTTAGGGTACGGGATCCCTGCGCTATTTGTCCTGCGGGATCCCGGCCTGGAGCGTCCTTCGCCTACGAGATGTCCACTATCCCCTCGTAATTCTGGGTCAATAGCAGTATTATCGGCAGGAAGGCGACTGCCTGACGTGCTCTGCAACAACGCGGCGGAATGCTGAGGTGGACAACTCTGAACAGATTGTGGCCGCATCTCAAGACTCCCATCCGTATCTTCGTCGAGTTCGGAGGTGTCTTCCTCGTAATCATCATCTGAGGGAGTTGCCTTGGACGCTCTGTTGCGTCGCTTACGGGGACGTTTGTAACCTTCGCCCCCGGATACGTCAAGCTGCCAATAGCTTCCCTTTCCGGGGTCGGTGATGGGCCGTGGAACAGAACGAAACACCTTGTTTAGCGACAGATTATGACGGATCGAATTCTTTGATACCCATCAGGAAATTTTTACGAAAAGAGATGGAGAGGGACAGAAGGCAGACGTACTTTCCAAGCCCGTTCCTTGCGGTGCTCACGGAACCAAGTAAAGCGTCTTTCCAGTTCGCTGTAGATCTCCTGAAGGGTCAACTGCTTGTTGGGACTGCCGTAAATCGCAAGCTTGATGAGCGTCGGATAGGGTTGATTAGGCTTCTCCCCCGCGGGAGGATCGGGAAGAGACCATAAACTGACAGGCTCATGAGGTTTTAAACCGAGTTGCTGACGCAGGTAAGGGCCTGCGTCTGGGAAAAGCGATTTGCCTGTAAGACTCGTTGTGGCGAGGGGGGAAACAGCAAAGGTTGGTGCGCTCCCTTGCAGACGTGTGGCGGCGGACGACAAAGAGTCAGAGTTGTGGGGCGGGATGTAGTCCATTTGCGACGACGGATACTTGTGAGGGTGGAGCTGGTCGAAAGTTTCTGGCGAGGGGACGTTCGGAGAATACCCTGGAAATATAACGTGCAAAGAGTGTGTACTGAGGGTGTTGGGCAAGCGATCTCCGCGATTGACAGTCTCCAGACCAACGCGGTGTTGACCCTGATGTGCAGAATAATGACAATAAGGCTGCCGCTGAGAGGTGGGATGGGGCAAGGGGACCTGCTGTTGTGTATATTCTAAGGGATTTTGCGAATGGGGTGAATCCCAGTGGCCTTTATGGGTAATCCTCGAGTCAGATGAGGGTGCAGTTGAATTTGTTCTATGGCTGCTGCCGGCTGAGAGGTGTGAATCAGAGGTAATGGGCTTTTTTCCCTCGTAGGAGTGCTGTTGGTGTGGCGTACGTCCGTTCAGCATTGCGAGCTGCTACTCGAAGTAGAAACAAGGCAAAAACAACTCACAGTTTGCGCTGAGCCCTGATACCCAGGTGGGTCATGTGAATATGTGGCGTGTGGTACAGGGTGGGGGCAGACTTGTGGCGTCACGGATTGCTGTTGACGATGGGGTATGTACGGAGTATTCTTTGGCAGGTTTGGTTTGCAATCGCCGGGTGTCTGGTTCGAATGATGTCTGAAGTGCACAACCCCTGTATAACGTGCGGAGGAAGGGTCGTTGTCGGCACGCCCGCCTATGGGGGCAGCACCGGAGTCGGTCTCGCTGCTATGAGAGTGCGAGTGGTAGGTCGAAGTGTCTCGTTGGGAGGACGAACGGCTGGTATTAGGAGACACGGCAGCACGCCAGCTGCTGATGGGATTTCCAGCACCGCGACCCATGGAATACTACCTGTGGCAGCCATTGTCATCGCGGAAAAAAGTTGTGGACCCACAGTGCCAAACATAAGGAAAACAGCACGCCGCAAGCAAAGATGTTCCAGTCGCGCGTCTTCGCGCCGAACCTCAGTTAACGTACAGTTATATTACGTAAGGCCGCTTCCGTGAAGTGTGGCAGTGAAAATCAATCTCGGGATTCGGCAGGGACCGACAAACGCGTCACGTGCGCACCTGCGATGAAAATACAAGGGATTGTGCACTGGGACTGATGCGGTTCAGTAGATGGTGGTATTGGATGCTTCAAGCACGAAAAGATCGACAGATTACATATTATCCTGCAAGGATGTAGGACCTGGCCTTCCAGAACTCATCTCTGACGATATCGCAATGCAGTACTTCCACCATCGCCCTGGCCCTTTTCTTTCCACCAGCGGGTTCATCAGTGGACACTTGCTCTGTAACAGTGTGTCCGGTACTTGTTTTCGAGGCGATCTCTGGTGCGTCCCGAGGCTACAAACCGCAGTGAACGAAAACTCGAGCCGGGTGGTGGGGAACAGCCCGTACCACTCGTACGAGGACGCTTCCCCTTTTGTACCTATCTAAAATGTCATTGTAGTTGATGTTGAATTGTTGAAAAAGCATTTCATGTTTCGCGGCGGATGCGGTGCCCTAATAACCAATCGGTATCCTCAGCGACTGATCCGGCTTCTGCCTTACCCTGAGTGTGGCATGCGCCTCAGCAGTTGTCTTTCCTCCTTGTTGCACGAGGGCCCAAAATATGGTGTTGTATAGATTATTGATGTGTGCTGGATGCTGCAGGAGCAGCCACGATGAGAGCCTAGGTGACAGTGTCGATGATAAGAAACTGCTTACTATCGACTTGTCGCCAAGCAAAGTAGTCGCGTACAGATCGTTCATCTGGATACAGAACAATGCGACCGTCGAATGAAGGAGGGTATCGCATCGGCGTGTCAGGAAAGTATTCCGACCAGTGGAATACATAGCAAGAAGTAAAATAGGACGTGAGAATCGTCAGTATTTTGGCTTGCCGCCGGTTATACAGGCTCGTGGTTCTTCTGAGCAGAAAGCTGTAACCCACATGTATTGGCACCTGCGATTACATTGAGCGGGACACGGCTCACCTGAATTCATCCGATTCACCGAACGCAAGGACAATATCTTTGTATTCGGTCATGACGTCCATGGCAGCGCGATCCATGAGTTCGAGAGCACGCTTGTCGTTGGGCTTTGCGAACCCGTGCTCCTCAGAAAATCTGTGCCAAAAAGATGTGAACGCCGGTCGATAGATCGTGACTCCTTACTTGTGAAATGAGTGCCCATCTAATCTGCATACCAGAAAGCATCCAGGTAATAACGAATCGGACAGTTCATAGTTACGAACGTAGGCATACTTTGAGTTTGCCATGAATGATGTGTCTGTCGATCATAAGCTTGATATCGTTGCCTTACCCTAACCGTGTGGCGCGTGGGAGAAGCCTGGCCAACTCTGACTCTGCACCACACCTCTCACACGAGGCACACTGGCAACTGAACTCACAGCCAGCTGTGCATCCTCGCTTTTCATAGTTTAGCCCATATAACACTTTACTCTAAGCAGTACAACCGACGCTTATTGCTCCATTGACCATCTCATCATGAGTACCGGCACAACCGCTCCAAACTCCCCGTACTCTTCCTACTTCAGGAGACGTTTGATTGGCCGTGCGTCGTCCCCACCGACCTGGGCTTGCTACGAGCAGATCCCGTATGACGAGGACGACGATGAAGACGACGATTACACGGATAGTCAGTCCGACGATAACTCATGCTCGGAGGACGGCGAAGATTACGGGCGTCCTTCCAGTAATGACCCGGATGGTGACCGTATCGAGAGGCAGGACGATACGCAGAATATGGAGGTTGACCGGGCTGCTTGCGATGGCGACGACAAATGTACCAACGAGAAGGCGGGTTCACCTCCACCGCTGCAGCCCTCGCTTAAGAAGGATATCAAGGGAAAGCAGCGTGCCGTCGACCCAGAACCGGAACCGACGAAGAGGAGGCACCGTAGAAAGGAACGTCGCGTGACACATACTCTCCGGCCTATCTTGACGATCCAGAAGAGTCAGGGATTCGTGTGGAATCAGGTTCGATACTTTCATTCACCGCATTGGACTACCTCATACTGAATCCTGGCGAATTGGCCTGGATCTCTTCAGGATTTGTTCGTTCCGCCCTATATCAAGGACCGATGTGCGTGCCCTCCCGTTCATTTGCATTCTTTGGCTAGACAGTCATGATGACCTTTTTTGATTGCTGGTGTTATTTACAGACGTGGCGTCGACCTCACCCCCAGGTTCGAAGTGCTTTATCTCTAATTCCCGGTCCAAGACGTCCTCCATGACGGATTACGAAGTGGAAGTAGTCGAGATCCGTGTTAGGGACGACGAGCTTTACGATATCATCCCTGCCTAAACTCTCTCTCCACTCTTTTTCTCTTCGCTCTCCCTTCATTTCATTCTCCTCCACTGCATCCCCTGACCAGAAAGTGTACATTCTCGCCCTCCGTTATTTCCCGAATGTCTAGCGCGGTATAACATTTCAATTATTCATGGGGTCGCCGTTCCCCCCTTTTGCGTTATTTTTTCCCTTCCTGCCTCCCATAGTTCTGTTTCCTGTTTCAATACTACTGTCCATAAGGCTGAGTCGGATAGACGTCACGATGTACACTGAATCGCATCCCATACATCCTCTACGAATACACCTCTACTCTATTTCCCATGAGTTCCTGCAACCATGCGTTCGACCGAAATCCATCAGCCATGTCCCTGGCTCAGTCTCCACCGATCGTCGCCATTAGAGCGTCGTCTACTTCCTTCATACGTGCCAATTCGCGCATTTTCTCCTGCTCCTGTTCCCGTACGATATCGTTCTCGCGGGCGACTCGGTATGTCGGCTTCATATACGGCTTATAATCGAGATGGCGTTTGACGTAGAAACACATATAGGCGTTGGAGTTCAGGCACGTGCCCAGGGTAGATGGGGTGACCCTGGGATTGTTCGGACCACAAGGTTATGTCGGTAGGATGCGAAAACGATCGCTGAGGTCAGATTTCGTGGGGATATGCGTGCGAGGCTTACTTCTCATCGTCAAAACGATACCACTACTCGCACAATTTTAAATCGTATATAAAGATTGAATGCGGGTCGCGGCTGAAAGTAAGGGACCATACCTCGTCCTGAAATCGCGCGAAGTTGGTGTAATGCCCGTTCTCCATCTGACCTTCGTGATTGATGACTGCGAAAAGATCGTATTCATACATCGCGTCTGGCCCTGGAGGCGTGCTTTAGGCCAGGGAAAGACATGGCCACAGCCAATTTCCAACCGACGGTGAGCCATTTGAAAGGAGGTAAAAGAACACCATGGGATGAAAATGGACGCACATGGTTTCGTCATTGTTGGGCACCGCGAGAGTGGTATAGGGTGCCATGTTAATCGCTACCGGGAACCGTACAGGTGTGTCGATCTTCTGTGGCGTACCTTTGGAGACCGTCTTATGCTCGAAGCGCTATCCCGTTTAATTCAGCCATCCGTCTGGTACGGGCACGCTGAGACCAAGAGGAAGGCAACAAGTAAGACGGACCTTGAACTGGAAGCTCAAGACAGGCGGGAGTTTACGTATACTGAGTCGTCTGACTGCCTCGTGCGTTGGCTTCGCACATTTTGTGCAACTGTACTCTCTGCCCAGTTTTTCCCGCTTCGTATACCTGGATCAAGCGTGCCGCAGCATTTGAACGGAGATGAAACGAACACGCCCGAGCAGGGTACATGAGCAATCGAGTCCACGTGGGTTATGATGCGTAATGAAGAAAATACCTGCGCAAGCACCCAGCAAGGGTGATCTCCTTTTCTATCCCTGGATCTCTCAACTCGAGGCTGATGTCCAACATTGGATCCACAGTGCGAGTGACGTTACCGCACCGTTCACAGGTCACCTCACTCTGTAGCTGCCCTGCAAATGTCTGGTGCACGATACAATTACACGAGATGTTTGTCGATCCACGGCATGTCCCGTGAATCTGATTGAGTGCAGTGATGAAAAATTCGTGCGCATCCTGTTGTGCGTAACCCGACATTTCTGCCGATACTTTCCATGTCGTAGAGAGGAACGACGTTGGGCCGAACGGCACTGTAGAGGTGGAGTAAATCTGAGCGCAACACCAATGGTCAATAGCTAGAAAAGTTACTGAGGAAAAAGCAACCTCTGTAAATAAGCTGTCCATCTCGCAGCAAGTGCAGTCGGTGTGCTTGCACAGTCGGCTGTTATGCCGATCCCCTAGAAAGTAATTACGGAGAAGCGGGTTGTGAATGAATGATTGAAGGATGACATTGAGAAAGCAGGTCTGCCCGAGATTTAATAAACCACGACAGCCTACGTTGGGAATTCGTTAGGAGAAAGTGGAAGTAAGATGTGCAGGTATTTGCCTTGACATGGAACGACGGTGGTATTTTTTAAGGACGTTGTTTCTTCATTGTTTGGTATCCACGGGTGGTATGGTTCACGTACCCGCTTGGATACTGCAGCTGTCAGTCGAGCAATTCGCGCAAATGAAATGTGAAGTACCCTGAAAACGCGTCTGGTTTTCCTCCACCATGAGTGTCGTGGATAGGTACAAGTCTTCGAACGTGGCACCGTAGACAAAATCGTCGCATTCCAGGCAAAATAGAGATCCCGATTTGGTATCAACGCCTAAGTAGAGCGACATATACCGACCGACCGACTATGTCATTGATCGTTAGTGCTCGTGGAAGCTAAACTTACAGAATGGATGCCCGAAATCAGCGAGGTGAGAAGTGACGTGTTCTCCTGTCCAACACCCGGCGAAGGAACAGGAGAGGCACACGAATGGACGTGGTAGGGTCAAGTGACAGATATCACACGTTGGTGCCGCCGTCTATTGCGCGGTAGAATTAATGGGTGTCAGCCGTACTAAAGGTCTGTCCAGCAGTAAACTCACCCTCCTCCGCTTCGCAGGAGGCTGCGAAATTGCTTGCTCAGCCTTGCGTGCATACCATGCAACGACGGTCTTATACTTGGTCTTCAATTCGGTTGACCTGGAAGGATCCGCGAGTGCCTTGGAAACGTGCGTACAAGTGGTGTCTAGACCTTCACCCCGTGGTCTCAGGCTGGTCAGAGCATCTGGTATCTGGCCAGATTCGCCTCCAAAAAGAATGTCGCGTGCATTTTCGGGTGTGGACATGGCGAGTGTTTTTGCGGCTTCGACTGGAACTTACAGCGCTGCTGGATGGGTGGCCTGGCTGTTCGCACGGCGTGAGGAATGACATGGATTTCCATAAACGGAAGTATCTACGTCGAACAATTTCCAAGGGTAATTTCGAAACTTTGAGCGTGAACGACGTCGTTGCACCCTTGGTTTGTCCTTCGTATTCTCCCAAGTCACGCCGTTTTTGACACCGAAGAAAGGTGAGAATTGCGTCAACGGTCATCATGCTTTACCGCGGTCGTAACATTTGGGGATAGACAGCATGCGCGAACCCGGCTGGGTTGCCCAGGGCAAAATTCTATAGACGCTGACCTTCACCCAAAATGTGGCGTCTTTCTGGGTGCCCGCCACAGGTAAGAGGTGTTTCTACTAATACTTTGTGCGTATCCGAGCGCAGGCAACGGTAAATTTCGGATGACCTGGAATGACTCCCTTCAAATCTTTCCCAACTCAATCGTGACAGTCGTATCTGTGGACTCGATAGACTGATAAAATGGGTGAGGTGGAGCGCCTCGCCGCCCTCACATTTGGAAGACTTGACTCTGAATCTGAAATGGATCTCGAATCTCACACCATAACCTCAATTCTGGTTGGCGTTTCCAACTATCTTTCGCTACACTGCAACCGCCGCGAACAGAATTGGCGACAGGGGAATCTGCTCTACGGGGAAAGATCATTTACAGAGTTGCAGACAGTGGATAATTCAAGTAGCGGGTTTGTTTGGAAGCTTGTCGGATAGTATAAGCTGGTGGGTCAAGCTTGCTATACCACACTGTGCGGGAAAACCTGGCTGCCTTCCTAAAATTGAAGATTGGCAGGCGACTAATAGTCCAGTTCTTGCGGGAGTGAGTCTCATGCCTGTCCCCTCAATGTCAGGTAGCGCTCAAATTACTGTGCACGAAATCAATCAAAGTCAAAGAAGAGTGAGGGTTCGCAATCATTAGTTGTAAACGGGTAACTGCCAAGTGGAGATTCTGGCTCCTCCTAGGATGGGAACTTAGGACGGTGTATTCAATCAACCGGCCTGACGCGAGACCATTTGCTGAGCCAAGAAACTTGCATTCACTATAGCTGCATGATGGGGAGTCAGATAGTCATGGAGACCTAACCCTGGACCTGTTACTTTTTTCGGTCTCGTCCGCCGACTCAGCGGACGTTTAGGTACAGAATGGCTACTATGTCTGAGACCATGGGTTTGCATAGCGAGACCAATCTCGGTGTTCACAAAATGTAATATTCAAACCTCCACTATCTCGAACCGACTACAAAGGAATTGGATGAGTACATGCAGAAGATAAAAAGCGATCCCGCAGTGGCCGTCTCTATTCGTCAGCGAGTCCGACAAAAAAAAGGATGACACAGGACGCCTGTGTTGGGGGCGAGATCCACGCCACCTGACGTTGTCCGGACACGGCGGCAGGATATATAACACAAGACAGATAAGGCGATTCTGGCGATATCACATCAGAACCATGAGCCTGTTAATGAAGTGAAGTTAGTATTGGCATGCACCAATTTGATTTCCAGCTATCAGAAGGTGTTGGGTGAAAATCAAAGCCAAAGCTCAGCAACAGCTTCTAGTTGATGATTTTTAAGAACTGAATCATCCTAGGGAAACGTAGAATGAAACGATGGAAAACTCATACTCACCTGAACATACGTCATGGCCACTTGCTGTTATAGACATGACAACAGTCTGACCTGCATCCTGCCTGAAGATGAGTCACCAGGGTATACGAGATGCACATGAGAAAGATCAGTGGGGTTGCCCGAGTATATGAGCTGTGGCGGGCATTTTCGGCAGCATAATACGAAGACCGTCGTGTATGGAACATCATCTAGAATATGGTGTGGAAGGAGACTTACACTGCTATTAACACGAGGTCTGTGGAAAACCTAAGGGCATTGTAAGCATGTTGTTCGAGTCAGATAAGAAAAGGAGATCAGAAAAAAGTAAAACAGCCAGAAGTTATCAACAAGTGCGGCTCGATGGTGAACAGCATCAGGCGGTAAATCCAAATTGACATCATAGTGAACATCAACCATGAAGCGGGACTTACCTCGGGAATGCCACAAAACAGTTGGGTGGATCAAAGCCTGGAAAGCCGTCAGTAAGCTTTTTCCCGAAACATCGCATAGAGGGTAGAGAATAGATCAGTGGATTGACAGATTGAAAATGTAAAAGCATCGGGCTTCTGCGACCCTCAGATACTCTAGTTTGAATTAAAAGATCATCCCGAAGGCGATGCCTCATGAATTGAATTTGTGAACAGCAAGACTCACCCCCCTCCCCCCAACACACACATTGACCCCAAACTAATCCTGCCTGCCAATCAACATCCTACGTCAATCACTCCAGCTGGGTAGAACGTCAGCTGACTGATGTGCACTTGGGTGAAAGAAAGAATCAGTGTAACTATGACAATGTAAAAACACACTGTGTCTGTACTGACACTCGCCAACAATAACATGATTTCATCGTGTTCAAAGAAGAATGAGAAAAAAAAATGCTTACTATGGCACGCAGGGACAAACCACAGCGAATGACATTCAGGATCTTGGTCAAGTCCTCGAGTGAGTTGCGAAAAAAAAGGTGGGCTTTTAAACATTGCGTTGATTACATCAGCCGACCAAGCATAGACAAATAACTGGTAAATTTTGACCCCGGTAGGATGTACGTATCTACTAAACCCGTGCTAGTCAATATTTCATGCAGGAGAACGACATCGATGTTCTCCACCGCAGACTACTGGGGTATTACTGGCTTCCCATATGCTTATTAATTAGTCCCCCTGACGTCCCTTGGTCTGTGTTCGATATTCTGTGATCATCGGTTGAATTCATGGCAGCCACTGGGCTAGAAGTTACAGGCGGGGTGACTCGATTGACCCTCTTGTCCATCGCATACTCATACACACGTCGACTGTTTACATGCATGCAATGACACTAACTACACACCCCTTCGTACCCTACCCCGGTCTACCTACAGGCCGACGACGGGCCAAAACTAATACCAAGACGAAGAAAAGCACGAGAATGGAACAAAGAAATAAAAGAAACGAAATAAGAACGAAATTCGAAAGTGATAAACTAATCCTGGATGTGCACGAAGAACGAATAAGCGGCGAGTGGTGACGCATCTGCGTGCATCGATAGTGAATAATTTATAAATGTAACGGGGTGGTTATCACCCACGGGGCGGTGGAACCCCTGCATGATTGGCATGAATGTCGATTAATATTAGCCCTACGAGAGACTTCATCGTCAGACACCGTCTTTTCGTGATAGACCCGCTTACCATAATGATCCACGAGCTCGATGCGGCAGCTGCATCAGCTATTAGGCGATGACACAGTAGGCCGTTCCCCCAGACCCGCCAGTCTCCTCATCTACGGGGTAGGATGATGTAGTGTCGACGGCATCATCAACCTTGGAAGGGGCGAAGATAGCGGAGATGGCGGTGAAAGCATCCATGATCAATACTGTTGTTTCGAGTGAGAGACCAATGGAAGTCAATAAGTCACAGCTGCAGAAACGAGAAGCAAACTGGACTTGAAGAGGTTCGGGGTAGTGCCCTGGAGACTTTATATCCTCAGACCCGGCATCACTAGCCGACCGGAAACGGTCCGTACTACTAACTCACATTCTTTTCTTTGAGTTCTTCGTTCCGAGGATAAAGTTACGATGGCGGAAACAATGACGGTGGGCCGAACTGGGCGTTTCCACTCCAATCACCGATGACACCTCAGGGGACGTAGGTCGGCTAGACAAGAGATTCCGGTCTTGTTATTAAGTGAATGTGAGACTTACCACCTGCCCATGTCTCGCAGTTCCCTCTCGGGCCATGCTACAGTGACACTGTCGTCGGCGTTTGAGTCGGCTTGCCAGTGCTGCGGGAAGCGTACTCCAGCACACTCGAAGTCTACAGATACCGGAAAACGATAGGCAGCTGAAAAACAAGGTTCATCCTACCCGCGCACGATACGCACCATGGAGATGTTGAGCATCTAGTTCGAAAGGCATGCACGCAGCGTGTCGCGAAAAGACAATAAGAACGGCTTACCACGGTCAGGATTTGGCGGGAGACAATAAACGACCTCAGGGGCCACATGTCACGGCTGCCTATGTTCGTAAGACATCAATTCGGATACGTACGTTGTCATTCACACCCCTCGCAGCAATAATAAAAGCCCTGCACTTGATTCGCCGAGCTTTGAGACGAGGTCTCGTGTCAGACCCACGCAAGGATCCATCCACAACAAAAAGGGTTTCCAAATTTGGAAATGGACGAAAATTTCAAGTTCCGGGTGTCTCCACGGAGTACTGGCACACTGCAATTTTGGGGACCATCCGTTCATAATATCGTCATCTGTGATCCCAACGTCGGTGATGCACTGATTGGATCAGCACAGCTGCGTGCGTGTCGTTTCAGTTTTTGGATACAAGACTGTGTCTACGGTCAACTTGACGATGAGCAGTCTCGACCCCATCAGCAACATGATATCCACGCCGTGGCTACTACCATATCACTCAGATACAATGCGACTGAAACCAGGACACCCAGTGGCAGGAGTAAGACCGAGCTTACTTCCCCCGCTCGTTCGTGAGCGCGATATGGACACATACTCACCTTTTTTAAAATTCTTTTCCCTTGGAGCAACCGGCGACGACAAACGCAGAACAAACCCCATTCCCAGCTGTCTGGCATATCTCGCAGTTGGACTTTATGCCGAGGAAGACGTCAGCGAAGCCTCGTCCTCGGAGTGGATGTCTATCACGACTCCGGTCAAATTCACGACCGGACTACACATATCGGTGGGATGTCAGTGAGTTGTTCCCCCGGACAACTTCCTTCTTCGTACACGTATCTTAACTTTGGTTCAGACTGCTGAGTGATAGCCGGACGAAACAAAAAAGTCCTGGAGCCAAATGAGGATGTTATCTTCGCGGCACTCACGCTGCCAGGAGCGGCTTGCATGCAATACTCGCTGAAAACAGACTCATCGCAAGTAAATATGTAAACTGTTGTAAGCCGCAGAATCATTGGCTGACCCGATAGACACACCGGCCTTTATCTCTCTCGACTTTCGGAGGGCAACAGATGGGTCGACGCTATGTTGCTTATGACGCATATTCGGTTACTGATTGCGGCATGTGACCAGCATTTCCCACCCGCCTTCGTCGAGTATAATGAATTCGCTATAGGTCAGACGGTTCACCAGAAAACAAGCTACTGCATGGCTCCCAACACTTCGTGCGAGCAGCACCATTGATGCTGTGCCCGTCGTCCCTCGGTACCACAATGGCCTGTCTATGCGTGTTCCTGTTTGCAATGGTTGAACACCTTCGGAAAGAATGCGATCTGATCGATGCCGGCCACTTGAAGCCCCGAGTCAGATGGGCGCTGGCTCCCTTACTTGGACTGTAACTTGGCCCGGCGTTACATCCCGTCATATCCACTGCATCTGACCAGCCAGTGGTAGCGTTGCATTGGCTCGACAGAAGTACCAGTGATGTCGAGCATCTCGTATTCCAGCAAATATTCAGTGGCTTCGTAGTCGCGAAACCATGTAAAGCTCATCGTGAACCAGGTAGTGCAGTCGGATACACATCTTACACAAGTGGTACATACAGTTGACTAACGACAGCAGGAGGCTCAAGCTCTAGTACAGTTTCGTACTCTATTGGTGTACAGATGTTACAGGGGTGGTAAGCTGCCCAGTCTCGCCAAGCATTCCAGAACAAGGCCAAGTGCTACCAAACCGAAGCTGCGTAATCCAAACAACGACTTGTCATCAGACTCGCTGGAAGTCTGTTGCTTCTCTTGACTAAAAATCCAGGCGTCCCATGCACTTGCTAACTTTGCGCGTAAATCTTCATCGGAAGCCCCGTACAACTCCCCGACAAGGTCCCGCCTCGTAGTACGAAGGAGCAGCGACATGCTCTCATTCATTGCGAACACCCGATCTGACTTATACCGTCTTTCTGAGCAGTGAGCCAGGATAGTCCCAGTCACCAACTCTTCTTCGGTTAGAGCGGTCTTCGAAAGGGAATACGTCGTGGACACATATCCGAGCTCTTCCCGATATCCGGCGTAGACTTCGTCGATAATGCAGAATTGGCCCGACCGACGCACAAGGTCTCGCAGTTGCGGACGCACGTATTTTAGAAGGGCATTCGATATATCTTCGCTCAGAGCGGACTCTGTGCCAGGGCGTGCGCCACTGGGTAGCTCCTCGAGCTTGATGTTGCGATACAGCTTCCCCAACGCCCTAGAAGATTCGTAATAATCTGTCCTGCGGTTATTGGATTGGTTGGGCCGTTCGGATTCATGCCAATCGGGTTTGAAAGGAACTAGTTGCCTTGGCAAACGATGGGTTTCGACTTTGACACCGTTCTTGGGGTAATCAACGGCTCGACTGTGTAATTTCGCGAGTTCGAGACAAGCGGGATCCATACTTCCCTCCTTGCTGACCTGTAAGCGCTACTTCAAACAATGTCGCATAAACTTACGTTCGACTGATCTAGAAGGGGCGTTAATAGAGGAAGACTATCATAATACTACTTGCCTGCTATGACAATATGCTTATCGGCTACTAAGCCCTGGGATTCGGATAAGCAAAACGACGAACACGTTGCGTGGGAAAAACCCGTACCACAACATCGGAGTTAATGTACTCGACAATAAAGTCGCAGACGTCATGCACAGTGCTGGGTCGGTCGAGTGTATATGGTTTTGTAGAGGGGTATGTCGCCGGGTTGTGATGCTCAGGAACCAGAAGTGGTCCATACTGCATCACTTCGTACAAGTCTCTGAATCGCGATTCAGTTTACTTGTTCAACAGGATTTTCCTTTCAAAGTTACCCATCCAGATCACCTCCTCCTAGTGAGTTCGGTAATGACTGAGTCCCTGCAAGGCGATCGATGAAAAAGAAGGGCTGCAGAATCCGCTTGAATTTTACACACCTCTTGCGGCGAAAACGACGACATTCTTTAGCTTGGCAAATACGCACATCTGGTCCTCGGGCGGTTTTCCGATGGCGTACACGCGTTGTACTGTGGAGCCGCGTAAACGTGCATGCCAGGCATTTGGTGGTGCACTCACCGTCACCAGGGTGTATGACTGGGCTCCTGGATATAAGGCACATCCCTTTGATCCACGTGGGTTCATCATCACCGGGATTTTGAATACACGCTAGTTACGACGTTTAAGGGTGGTATCGTGACTCGCTTGTTAGCTTACCGAAAATCTTTCCCTGGGGTAGGCAGTATACGTTCTTGTATCCCTTGTTGACATACGCTGGTCCTTCATCTGCAACACCGGGGAGCATATGGCTTTCGGGAATAGGTATATGTGCCCCATACTTGATCTCACGCAGAACATGGTTAATGGCTGACCCACGGATCCGCGCAAGGAATGGGGTATCTAGCGATCGCTGCATATGGTTTGGGTGCAGCTCGAACTCTAAGGATTTCAGCCTCCTGAGAATATCAGTGAGCCAGAAACTTGTGCCGAGCTTATGGTTCTCCAACAGTTCGGTAAACAGAGCCACAGATTCGTGAGCTCGTCGTGTGTCGGCCACTACTTCGTCTTGGAGTTCCAAAAATGCCCGCGCAGGGGCTCCGCGATCCTCGAGTACCGTTATTAGGGGTCTGTCTACCGGTGAGCATCGCGATGGGTTGTAAAAGCTTGGAATACCTATTCAGTTTGGGAATCTTTGGTTTGTGGAATGAACCTGCAATTTCTATTTCTGCGTAATCCTTGCCAAGGACATCAAATTTTCTCATAGATGGGCGGAGACACATATGTATGCCTTCCAGGTATGGATCCACAGACACCATTCCCTTGTAGCCAAGGAAACGAATCTGGTACTATAATCGGTGAAAGGTTGAAGGCTACAATGAGCTTCCCAGGAGTGAATAGCTCAGCCGCGACATACCGCAGTAGGTTGAACGGCATTTCCACCGCGGTCTGAATAATTTTCGCGCAGAGTTTGCCATATCCAGTCGGCCAGGCCTTGGGATATTGTTCCGACCCCATCAGTGAACTCAATGCCCCTTTCCTCGATGTCGGGTATCTCACTCCACTGGGACATGTGCAGTCTGACGGAAGGGTCAGTCGCAGAGAAAGCTTGCTGGGTAACCGTTAGTAGTAATATCAAGTTTTGCGCCCTTGACTCACCGCCATGCGCGCACCGTACTTGGACGGAGAATAAATGACTCCTTGAAAATCTCCAAGGTTGTCACGTATGCTTTCGGCTGTTACCGAACCCTTCTCGCGGTGGCGGAAGGGGCTTACAAACCACACCGTGTGGTTTCTGAGAGCAGAGGATGAATATGCCAAGAAATCAAAATGTCTTCCTGCAAGGTCAAATCCCTCCTTTAGCACCTTTCCAACCCGTTCCTTCAGGTAAGATTCACTATCGATGTCTTGGGTCCACTTGTAACGCAGGCGGTCTTCGTCGCGGAAAGAGACCCGTAGGAAGTAATCCTCGTAATCTGCAAATTCACGTATTACCCTGTTAGACTGCGTGACATTCGGTCCTTCTAATAGAACTCGAGTAGGCGTGAACGTTACATGACGGCAGAAAAAGTGGCCAGGTGGGGGAGTGAATCGTCGGCGACGGAGCTTCCTCCGCAGAACTGTCTCGAAACATTCCTGCAGCGGTTGCACCGTAGGCCGATTGGCTGCAGCTTCTGCAATGTAGCGCATAATTTCCCCTGCAAAGTCGCCGTAGTCGCGGATAAGACCATCGATACGGGGTTTAAGCCCTAAGACTTCGAGTGTATGGGCGGATCCATTCCTTAACATGGCCTCGATCTGAAAAGCAACTCCCCAGTTGGCCCGAAGCTCTTCTAACCACTTGTATACACGGTTGAGACTTCGCGGGGCGAAGAATCCTTTCCCCCTTGCGTCTATCTTTGCGACTTGAGGTGGGCGGAAACCTGCCACCATGCAGGACTTCCTAAACCTGTCGAGTATATCGCCTTTGTAAGCATCGCTGTCGTCAAACAGCACAATACGAAGATGATGGGCATAGGGAGCAATGGCGCCGTGGGCAGCGCACAGTTCGCCCACGCGCTGACGGTATTTTTTCTGGGAATTTTGGTCCTGAGGGCGATGCATTTCCTCCTTCAGAAATACAGGGGGTGTCATTAAATCAAAACAGATATCTGTTGCTATAGGATTCAGTAACCAACGTTGCATAGAACAAGCGACTGACAGTTTTCGGCGAAATCACAACCCATTGCCAGTTTGTGTATACTGTCGAAGTTCACCACAACGCTATAACGCGTAGCTTCCATCGTGGAATGGCCAATCTAGAACGGAGTAAGGAAGGCACCGAGAGTAAGAAGCACTACAGATCCGATACCTCGATTCGCATCAGTTTGTGATCGTACTCAAAGTTAAGCCACGCCATGCTTTTCCGCACGAGGTCCTTCTCCCATTCTATAGAGAAAGCTCGAGGGTCACGGGGTCCTGCATCATCCGGACGGTAGAAAATACCTGGATCGGACGCAATTAGACTCTGGGTCAAACGGTCAGAGAGTGAGATTCTAACCGATTTGAACCTTGCAAACAACAAAACCATCTTGAAGAGCAATAAGTTTCTCCTGGCGCTCGCGTTCGATGTCCGGATCGATGAAAGGGGCCTTTTCTAATGTCATTTCTAATCCCATCGCGACATTGCCCCTGGTGGGGCGGAACTTCAACTTCTTGTTATTGACCATAACAGCGATTTCGTCCCGGTGGTATAGTTGAGAAAATCTTCTCCCAATTCCCCTCGTGACAGTGAATATGCCGGTGCCATCGTTTCTGACACCGCCGCATTCGTTTTCATTCAACTTCACTTTGAAGTTGGGTAAGCGCTGTTCACTGTCGGTGACGAACAGGCCAGGACACTTGTGTAGTACCTGTTCTGCTATCGCTTTCGTCACGTCGTACTCGGTGGCTCGGGTATCTACGTTCCAGATGGCGAACTCCATGGCGTCGAGTTGGAGATGAGACTGATAAGAGCGGAAGTCCCAAGTTAGCACTTCGGTCGCCGGCTGACTTTAGGGCTGCCCTTCGCATTGGCACGCGCTAAGGACCTTGTTTTCCGGAATAAACTGACTCAGCTCCTAAGTACTGTTGTAGTCGAGTAGTATTTCAGTAACGTAGGTGTCGCTTGAGACTTTATGAGCTCGACTACTACCACCATTAGAGCTAGTTCGGAAACCACAACTTTTGCTGAAGTCCGTCTTTTTTTCTTTGTGTATGTTTTGCTACCCGACGGCATGGTCGGATGCCGAAGCTGACTTCGAAAACAAACCTTTCTCTCAATCCATATGGATTTCGAATACTTTGATTGTGATCTGGACCGTACCCGACTCGCATGGGTTTCTGTTGCCTCGCTTGTTGCCCTCGCATCACAATACACTCTTGACTCTCTCACCAATCGAATGCCTCCCAAGGCATCTGGTCCCAAGGCTTTTTGGAATGATCAAGAAGTCAATTCACTCATTCACTATCTTCACCAGCATCGAGCCGAGGCGGGGGACAACGGAAACTTCAAATCATCCACCTACCATGCCGCCGCTCTTCATATATCCCAGCATCTGACAAGTGGACCAGCAAAATCTGCTGCGATGGTAAGAAACAAATGGATATCCCATGTAAGTCATGCCAGATTGTTGTCGATCAGTGAACTGATTCTTCCGATTCCTAGATACGAAAGATATATCAAGACATCGAGGGATATCGAGGAAAGTCTGGCCGTCATTGGGACAACGTACGTGGGGCAGGAGTCCAAGGCAAGTTCGATGAGGAGGTGTTTGAGAATTACGCAAAAGTACGTTCCCTGCCCCAATAAACCAGTCGTAACTAATGACAGATCCACTTGTTCTTTTAGAATCATCCCCTCATCCGTCCGTTCAAAAACTCTGGATGGGAGTTCTACGAGCTCATGCTCGACATAATGCCCAATGGTGCTTCACGTGGCAACAACGCATTCACTCCAAGTACGTCGAACTTCGGCGCTGATACCGCACAACAAGTCGCCGATCGTTCACCGGCCCCTGATGGAGAAACCTTGTTGGAGATTCCTGACCCATCCAGGTACTCCCTCGACATCAGCCAATGGCGTGAGACGCTACCTATGGACAACACTCCCGAACCCCCATCTGCATCCGGTGACACGATATCCAACATGCCATCCAGCCAAGTATCCCCACCCCCTCCCTCCAGCAGCACACCGCCTAGTGTCGGGATGTCCAATGTGCAGTTCAGTGGGGTGTGCACCCCTCCTGCACGTGTTCCTTCCAGCACTGGGAAACGATCCCATACCGAGATGATCAACGACGATGCCATGTCTGCTTTCCCCTTCGCCAACACATCCGATATATCTGTCCCCCCACGTAACAAACGTCTTCAACTCTCGGAAGCCATGGATTGTGCCAGAAGCTCGAGTTCCCGCCGTACGCGCAAAGCTGCCACTGTATCAGACCCCATGGCGGCAGGTCTGCAAGGTTCCATCAATTTTCTTACCTCCTCGATGCACAGCTCGATGTCTGCACCGTCGGTTACAAGGATGCAGGCACTTCAACTCCTCAACAAGGAAGACCACGATCTGCCCAGGGCACTCAGGGCATTCATCCGACACTCAATCGCCCAGAGCCTGGGCTTTGCAGAGGTTTATATTGGGACAACCAACAAGGATGAGCGGTTGGAGTATGTACAGCTCGAGCAGCAGTTAAGTGTTGTGGGTAGGAGTCAGCAAGTTACCTAGATCGCTTTCGTCATATGTAGCTTTTCTTGTACACGTTCATTGTGTACACAATCTGTTGTACTTAGCAGTAGCTGTATGCAGAATATCATGTGGGTGTCCTCCAGACTCGAGCGCATTTCCCACCCGACAATTGTATATTTGAAGAATGGTATCTACTACAAAATCATATCGTCTGCCCCATCTGAGTAGAATTCTTCGTCGGATGCCCAGTCCCCTGCACAGATCCTATCCTGATAGTCGGTCCACATGCGTTCGGCGATCTGATCACGCAAGACACGAGCTGCATGCAGCGTCTCCGTGTCTGTGTTCTCTACATCTCCGTCCGGTATCAGTACATCTACCCCCACACCTCCCTGATCGTCATCAGAGTCTTCTGTTTCCGTAGAGTCATCAGCATCGTGAATGCGAATAAAATTGTGAATCCCGCATAGTGCAGCTGGAATTCGTGCTTGAATTTCGACGTTGTACTCGGGACTTAAAAGGAGGATACGGAAACGGCGTTTGAGCACACCGAAGATGCGCTCGATAACATTGCGTGCGGACGAATGGCGAAGGTTAAACAATTCTTCCTTGTTCTGCGGCCTATCCAGTTCACTATGGCAGTTTGATGATAAAGAATGAAGTGGACGTACTTGAGCTGTGCACGGTGCCACTCTGCGAGATGATAACGGATGCCCCGGTAAGGAACCATCAGTTCCAGACGGTGGGGGAATCCGGCGTCGGCCAAGAAATACTTTCCCTCCGGAATCTTCAGATCCTTCGATAGCGCATCTTGATATATACGTGCATCCGTTGCAGAACCTTCCCATCCAGTGAGCGCATAGGTGAATTGCAGTTGGAAATCGCAGGCAAACAGACAATTTTGCGAGACAAAGCCTTTACGGTTACGATACGCCGCCCGGTCATTTGCTGCTGGCGCTGCATGGATATGGCTTCCATCCAAAGCACCAATCGCATCCTTGAAAAACGGCCAGAACCTTGAGTTTTTTCTGATTTCCGGCTGTATCGCATCAGATGCAGGCATGCGAACATACTCGGAGTAGAATGGCGATGAGGAAAAAATGAATAAGAGTTTTCGGAAGTATCTGTTCAAATGACATGCTCACGGTGAGAAAGGACTCGTGTTCTGTTAAATGGACATACCGAGAGATAGTCTCATTTGATCGCTGAAAGCGCTCCCCAACGTGCCTGATGGTCAGGCCAGTGACGCTCATATACAAGAAGATCGCCAATTGTTCTTCGAGTGAAACGAACCGAGAGTTTTCATGGCCCATCTGTCGAAGAGAATCCACAAGTGATGCAAATACGTGTGCATGGACACCGAGTTCACATCGGATGCGCTTCGGGTGCCCAGTAAGAAGTTCGATGAGCCAGGCCTCACCAGTAAGAGCTGAAGTATGATATGGTTCCGGGGCCTTCCTGATCGGGGAAGCTTGTTGAGTAGTGGCACAGACGACGACACTGACGATGAGGGCAATATACTGGAGCATTCGTTGTCGACGGATTTCCTCGTAGTTACTGTCATTGACGTCCTCATCCATACTGATGATAATCAGTGGACGGTTGATTTCAGACTCAGCTTCGGGATGCGTCGGGTAGCAAAACATACACAAAGAAAAAAAGACGGACTTCAGCAAAAGTTGTGGTTTCCGAACTAGCTCTTAGGCGTGTAACCTGTGCAAATACTTCCGAGTGTTAATAAATTGACTTGACTTCCGAGAAGCCCAGGTCACAACGCAGGTTTGGAAAGAAATTATGAGGTAGATATATATCCGAGCTATTTCCATGCCTGACACGGACCAGTTCAGGTCTACCGGGGATTTGGTCTGCCGAAGGCTCGTGGCATGCGCAGTTTTAGGTTGCAAACAGTGGTAGAAGCACGATTTCGTTGAAAGCTCGTGTGGGATCGGGAATGTAGTTGTTCCTCAGACCCCAGGTTTCTTGTTGCAACAACTATACCTAAGATTCGTGCATGTTCCGATTCATTCACGTCGCGCCCAAATACCGTCGATCCCATACTCACACTAATTTCATCAACTCTGTCATATCGATCGCAAATGAGACGACGGTCGAGTCGCCTCCCTGTCATACATGAGTGTGCGAGTTGAAGCTGACGAAGGATAGACGCACTATCGCTCCGAACAGGACTAGCGGAGTAGCTGAGACGATCGCCGAATGACGCTTGGGATGGGAAGCGACAAGCTATAGGATCGTGCAAATGCACAAGTGGGACGAGTCTCCCGATGTACACCACTTCATCCGCACCCACGTGTCTCTGCCATCCAGATCAGCCTCTTCCTACCTTGATAATTCACTGCAGCATTCCCTGACAGACCAATGCGACAAGCCACTGCATCTGCTTGCTCTGAGAACTCACCATCAATTCATTACAAAGACTACAACTCGATCGTGTCTTTCGCTTTGAATTTTCGCCCAGCGCGTTCCGCAGACCGATACCGGAACTGGTTACCGTACAGCTCGAACTCGAAGTGCGGAATGTCGACAACGGTCGCACTCGCTAGTGGTGCGTCTCGGTGTGGTTGTTGGTTGGTTGGTACAGATATGTCATGCGGCGTTAGGATGGGCGATGGGAGCGGCAGCTGGGGAGTTGGCGCAGACGTTTGAGTTGCTACCTGCACACGAGGTTGCGGAGGATGAACATCGGCAGGCTTAGAGGTGGACGGGTTCGGGGTCGTATCGAGTGTGGAATAAAACGGAATCGCGAGGACGAAGATGGTGTTTTGCTTCGGGATGACTAAATACGAATGAGTGGGGTAGAATGTCGACTTCAAGAGAGTCAGGCAGGACGTACGTTTCACCTGATTGGTCTTGGTGATCACCCGGAACGCGTTTTCGCTTTCATACAGGACAATGCCCGATAGACCGACGAGACAAGGGTTACGGCTGTGGCGGACTTTAGTGGGAAAGTAAGTCTAAATGTGTATCAGTGAAACCAAAATCCTGGTGACATACCTGATAACAGGGACCCGTGCAAATCTGCTTTGACGAGTTTAGGATACATCGAGGCCGAGTTGGGTATCCTACTCGCGTGCTCTGGCGACGACGGTAGTGACAGACCCAATAATTCGGACATATACCCCATCCAAAGGCGATGAAGGGGTACAAACAGGTCGAATCTCTCCGCCTCCTTCTCGAGCCGCCATCCGCCTTTGCGGGTTCTATCTCTGAGAAGTGCTTTTGTGACACTCGTCTTCCCTGACGACTTCTTGGAGGCTGATTTGGCGGGACGGTCTTTGACGGGGTTCGCAAGAGGCACGTGGCGCCCTTTGATACGTGCATTGTACAACCCAGCTGGGTCGGATACGCGGAGATGGGACTGGACGTAAGTTGGTGTGTAGGGTGACGCGGAGTCAAGGACGAGACGAGAAATGCCGAGTGCCTTTGGAATTGTTGGCAACGGCTTGTACGGGTCCACATCGGCCATTGGAGACTTCAGTGTTTTGGAGGAGAAAACGGAGAATTCCCAAGGTACATAAATTCGCTTGAGTATATTAGTCAGGTATACGGTTCTTTACTTGTACACAAGCTAGTGCTTGCCATTACCACTATGTTATGATGCTGATTTTCTCCCCGTGACGCTGAAAAGATGCGGCCACGACTCGAATCAGTCTATCGCGGACACTGTTTTTGACCGTTTCAGTGTCCGAGACACTGCAATGGTACTGTGTCGTTGACTAGACTCTGGGGCCACTGTGTACAAGACCTTCCATGGTCGTACAAAGATGACTACGACATGCTACCGATCTCGCCGTTGATCCCAGTCAGTAAATTCTCATCTCCATTTGGACACGAGCTACAGTGGGACACTTGAAATTCTCCTCACTCGGCAGGTAGTAATGAACCGGCATCCCGTATGGGATGGATAAATCCCTACCTCGGCCAGAAGCTAGCCATTTCTTTGCATTGCGAACCAATACACTGTCGGAGGTGAGGAGGCGCTTCTTGTCTATGGATGGACTTCATGTCTAACCCGAAATGAGGGAGTCGCAAAAGTCGTATTGGAGACAGATATAGCGATGCAATTCAAATCCAAAGTTCTAACCTGTGCAAAGGATGGGTGCCAGAGATACGTACGCGGTATATCATGCAGTACTCTTGAATGCATCTTGAAACTCCCCATTCGCAACCATTTCTGTCACAATGTCCAATCCGCCCACAAAAGTTCCCTCGACGATAAATTGAGGGTAGGTAGGCCAGTCGTTGATTCTTTTCAGTCCTGCATTCATTATGTCGTCGCATCGTCAGAAACCACCACTGAAAGAAAGATGATGGGTAGGAAAATTTACCTTGTCTAACCGCCTCGTCTTCCAATATGTCGAAATGAGTAAACGTGACCTTCTGCTCTCTCAGTAATCCAACTGCCTTTCTTGAAAACCCACATCGAGGATTGTCGGGCGAGCCTTTCATGAAGAGGACGACTTTAGACTTCTTCATGATTTGTCTGATGCGCTCCTCAAGTTGTTTCTCCGATTCCTCACGACCGGGGGGGGAGGGTGGCGTGGAGAGAGTGGAAACACCGGAGACGTATTTCGCGACAGCGTTTGTGAGTTTGGGCGCGTCAGCTCCAACTACCTTGTCCAAGAGAGTGTGTCCCTGCGGTTGGAATGGAAGGTAGCGTCAACGTAAGTCGGCGAAGGCAAGATCAAGTGGGTGGACGTACTCGGAGCAACAAAACCATAGGTACGGATTCGACCTCGAAAGATGCGGAAATCTCTTCTTGTTCTTCTGCTTCTACCTACCCGTTCGTTTGGTCAGTTCCGTACAGGCATAGGGTATGTTGGGTTTATGCACGTGGACGCAGAGAAATGTAGGGGGAAGGGACGTACCTGCAACACCAGTACCTGGGGATATTTCTTAGCCAATTCAATGACGACCTCGTTCATCTGCTTGCATGGTTCCGCCCATGGTGCCCAGAAATTGATGAGCGAGACACGGTTGAGGTCGGCACTGAGGAGGTCTTGAAATTGCTCTGTCGACGTTATTTCGTAGAAGTTGGAGGTCGTGGTGGGGGAGGCGGAGAAATCGTTTGCCTGAGCCATGTTGAACGTGGAAAGTTGCAGAGATTAGATGGATTCGACGGGAAATTTTCTTATCTGATTCTGCCCAAACATCTATGACCATGACTAATAGTACACCATTGGTGCCTTACAGTGTATATTGATGATAATGCACTGAAAGAAAGGAAAGAAATCCATATCATACCCACATATGAGTGTACTCATCGCATATGCAAGTGTACATACGGTACGAAAGCTCCAGCACACGGTGTCGCGGTTTCATAAGCTGATGACATGTCTGAGTGACGACAAATCCATGTACCTACTTACATGAATGAGCCGGTGGAAGTCCCTGGATGGATGTCGCATGTCCTGCCACTCGACACTAAATGTCTTTCTCCGCGGCCATTACGTTTGGGTATCAGGGAAGGCAACCATGTCAGCTTACGGTGACATGTTAGGCTGTTCAACTTTCGGACTACTAATATGCGCTCATCTTGACTTATCTATCGCGACATTGTAGGCTGCCGAGTTGCAGCCGTAATGCCAGCGCATGAATTGACTGATCAATCACGATGTCGAGATGCCGAGCTTCGGACTACGACTCGAAAAGTGCTTACTATGTATGCAAAAAAGTGGGGCGGTAATAATAACCGAAGGCACACCTCGTAAGCATGTTTATCGAACAGTTTGCCTTCCCTAAAACTGACGCTCTGCATCAGTAACTTGGTCGACTTCTCGCTTATAGTCGCATAGGGTGACAGGTGTCAACAGGGTTTACATACAGAGATCTCGAGTGATGATTGGTGGAGATCAGCGCGACCAGTATGCACTGGCAGGAAAAATTTGAATCGCAATTTATAGATGGCCGTGTCTACTAGTAGTACTTACTTCCTCGACTATAGGCCAATGGCATCCAAAAAATCAGACTCTGTGCGATGGAAACAGCAATTGTATGGTCACTACAAATCATCATGTATGGCGTAGTAGAATTCCTTGCTCGAAAAGCTGTTAAGGTAGAACTCGTCGTAAATCTCCAGTGATGTCTCCGATGTAACATTCCGATCAGCAGTGACTCCGTATCTTGGTATTAGCTCGACTGCGTGCAAGACGTCCAAAATCGAAATGATTGCACCCACCCGGCACCTACTACCATCAGGATACTCGATGAACATACGGCGAACAGTATACATGCCGATTTCCGGCTGTTCGGATGGTGTTGCCATGAAGGCGAAACACTGAACGTAGAGGAAGGGGTAAGAGAGCGCTGGGGGAAGGGCATTGCCTCTCGTAGAAAGTGCGAACACAGCGCGTACTTGGACAACGAGCACTGCTAAGTCATAAATAGTGAGCACAAAGCGCTGGAAAAAAAACCACCTACAATCCACTTACTTTGTACACCTGAAGGGGATGTAACACGAGCCAGTACTGTATCGCATTTCCCATAAGGATGCGCGTCAGAGGGTGGCAACGCTTGGACCTGTTGGCTAGGCAAAAGGGTAAGAGGTCGGAGATGGGATTGCATCTGGATCCGGAACTTCGACCATCCTCTGAGTAGTCGGCTGCGGAAGGGGGAGTTCTGGCCAGCTATGCTGTCAATAGTGGAAATGAGTAGTGTTGGGAAGTCGGGAAGATGATACACAGCAGATAAGTAAGACGCTTGTTTGTCGGCGAAGTCGGGTTTCTTGGTGACATGAAAGGCAGTGGTGGCATCGTCAGATATGAAACCGTCCAAGAAATGATTGCGATGGGTTGCAGATCCGGAGAACGAATACTCCTCTGAAACCACTGGTGGCGTGTGCGGCGGGGCGCCATCCTCCGTAGATAGCAAGTCTTTGAGTGAGGCGTCTTTGAGGCAAAGACGCGTGTACAAGTCAAGCCGGTGTATGGCTTCCTCACGGTCGAGGAGGAGGGTGATTTGTTGTGTGAAACCGGACTTCCGGTTGGTGCGCAGGAAAGGATTTTTGCAGTGGGTGATCAGTAGTCGCTCACTCACATCCGCTGTATACTGGATGAGGGAGCCGGTATTGTGCACACTGCGACCAAATGACTGAAATAGCTCGAGTTTCGGAATATGGAAATGGGGGATGTCACCGGTTCTTCCTCTCCGCGCACCTGCTTCTTGTATAGCATGCTTTTTCTGGTGAAATTCGGCCAAACACGCCTCCATTGCTTCGAGGGAGGATGTCGTGAACGTCGGGGCCTGAGCTCGGTATATGAAATCGACTATTGCACGAACGGCAGCGACGAAAGTTGCATCCGCCCCACCTGCTATGGCCGCGACAATCGTGCGCTGAATATCGCGATGCTCACGTCCGGTCATCTGTTTCACATGCGACACCCCAGTGAAATGGCGAGTACCAACGTACTTGTGCTGGCAGCGATAACGCACGTCGAGTTCGTCGTCTCCCAGTACCCACCTGCACCATTTGAGAACGTGGTCAAAAAACCACTTGTGACAAGCATGGAGGATTTCGCCAACGAGGAAGATCGCAGGATCTGAGAAGCGCCAGTCCCGCCAAAATGGGAGTTGAACGCCATTAAGGTGCTGCTTCTTCGCTGCCACCTGGAACTCCCTTATCTTCCAAGGATCTATGTTTTCGCCTGAGGTAGAGCATATATTATGAAGCTTCTGTAAGGTGTCGTGGCCATGACGAGGTGGATATCGAATAGCATCACCAAACTGGCTCTGTATGGCAGTGGTGATGGGCGAAGCAGACCTGGAAAAAATGCGGTTGATCATCGAGTGGCCGTGTACAGTAATAGTAACGCATACTTGGAAACGCAAGCGATCATTTGTTGCTCGGGCAGATCGGCGGTATATGCAGCCAGTGGTGTGAAACAATAACGAGTGTTGTTGTGGGGGTCGGCCATAAAAACGCCTCTGTGCGAAGCAACCTTTAGATTGGCGCACACAATGTCCATACAGCGGTGCCACACACGAGCCTCGAGGATGGAATGAAAATCGGAGTGAGCAAGGAATTCTGGGATCGGGGTATATGCGACACAAGCCCAAGCATGTGCTGTCGCTTTCATACGGACTTCGGAGTTGATATTGGCAATTGTGAGGAAAAGTGGGTGCATTTCGCGATCTCCACTCATCCTTGTGACCGGGGCTTTGTCAGATGCAAGGATAACAGGCACGATAGTGGCGCCATCTGGAAGTTCATTCTGTGAAGTGTTTAGCGAGGTAATACGATCACACGGACAAGCATTCACCTGAATTCGGTGTGCCTCATCACCTGACATCCATTCACCGTATTCGCGTTCAGCCCCCTCGTAAACGTGGTATGGATCATAGACCATATGTTCTGCAAACGCTGGATTCCCGAATATATCCCGTACAACTTCCAATGCATCACGCCAGTAGAGGTAAATCGGCTCCTTCATTGCGTAACCTTCAGGACAGATTTCTGTGCACCGCCAAGTTGACCCTTTAGGAATCACATCCAGCCACGAGAGGAGCTGCTCAGCGGTTCGAAAGACAGGTCGTAGATCCTTAGAGGTAACCTGTATAAGTGATGTAAGATTTACTGAATAGACATCATGTTGTTTTCTTACCCACTGGAGCTTCAGGAAGTCGTCGATCTGTGTCTGGCTAAGGTTACGGTATAGGAACTTACCCAATTCCCATTCGTCCTTGGAAGAGAAAGGGAAATAAGGGTTGTTTTTTCGTTTGAGTTCGTGCTTGTCTAGCCTCATACGCTCCAGAGTATTCGACTGGCCCATGTCAAAGATATACCCGGACTTCGGGTGATACTGACCAAATCGTGGTGCATCGGATCTCGGTGGTACACGGAAGGCGGAAGGAACAGGGAGTAAGTGTTGACCACACTCGGAATTGTCCTGCAGATGGTGGCAGACTGCCACAGTTGAGGAGAACACCTTCCCGCAGGCTGGACATTTCGTTGGGCGCCTGGTCGATTCATTAGAGTCACTCAGAAAAAAACATAAACGAACGCACTGGTCATTTGATAGAGACACATAGTTGCCATCCCCAATTTCACCTGGATCAGTGGGCTCTGGTTCTGCGTTCATTGTGGTTGGTTTGTTATCAGCTAGCGTTCAACGAATTTACTCCAAGTCTTTCAAACTCCGCCAACTGTCGGTCAGCATAAGACTATCACGAAGGAGTGGATGGGAATAATCGACCGTCCAAGAATGTCTGCTAGGTCAGGTCTACCATATGTTGAATCAAACCTTTCATTCCCGACTGCCAAGGGGGTGCACAGGGGTGCTTCTGTTGTGGAGGAACGTGGAGGTAAGTGAAACAACTATTGACTACCGTGGTCTATCATAACGACCTTGTTAGATGTTCCAAATGCCAGAGGTGGCGGAAAGGGTAAACTGAATTCTCTCACCCCCTCCTCCACTGGCAAGGCTACTCGTAGCAAGTTGTCCCCATACCACAAGCGCCAATATTCTTGCCCCCAGGTCACCTTTATGCAGACAGCCCTTGCTGGTGCGGTGTGCCCCCATCCGAGCACAGATGGGGGAGCTGGAAAGGTATTTTTGGTGACAACTCCCATTGGACCTGTCTTAAGCTCTATCAGATCGAAGATACGAAGAAGAAAACAACCAGAATGGAACTCGAAGACATGCACTTACCGGGTGATATTCTTCGTGAGGCTGTCATGGCTCAATATGCCGACTGTGAAGCAACTCGTTATCGCATTCTCACTGCGACGTGGGAGATCGAACGACTCGAGAGGTGGAAACGCTTTTTTGACCGTTCCCTGAACCATCTCAAAGAGAAGAATACTACATCAGTGTCGAGATTCGAATTTTTCAAGAAGTGCTGTCTAGATCTTGGCGGAGATGAGGGTCGTCCAGAGGAGAGGAGCGTCTTAATGGAAGCAACGCAGAGAGATGCCTCAGCACTGGGTGTCATGCAGAAGGAATTCAAGGACGCTGAGGAGGTCGCTATTTCTCTAGGTGTCTTCGATGACACCGAGGAGTCCCGCGGTTTCTACTTTGGGGTTGCGGATTCCAGTGATGCCGAGGAATCTAACCGGAGCTCCTCTGGGATTCCCTATGGGAGCTTCTCTGCTGCAAGTGACCCGGAGGCCCCCCCTCCAAGCGACCCAGAGATTCCCTATTCAAGTGATCCCGAGGTTCCCTTTCCAACGGGAGATAGTAGTGACGTTGAGTGGTGCGTGTTTTCAGCCTGGAACTCCTATACGTTAACGACGGGAATCGTTTCGCAGATAAGCCTCATGACTCGTAACGTGTAAGAATTGTATTGCTGCGTTGTAGTCATCACAAGAATGCTATGTAATCCCTATCTTTGCCGTCCACACGCTTCTTTGCCTGCTGGTAAGGTTCCAAATGAGGAAGCAGGCCTCTCGTCTGACCACTTGCCTGAAACGTGTTTATGGATGCTTACCTTTAATATTCGCTGACTGTGATCTGCTGTACCACCAACATACCAGCGGCGATGAGGAGCAATCGAGGAAGAAAGGTGAGCTGCTACCATTTGCTAGTACACGATGCATATCTAATAGTTACAGAGTATGCAGAAACCGCCTAAGGGAAGTGGGCTCAACCCATGCTTGCAGCCGGATACGTCGCAACTCGGCATCCCCAGCGAGTTTACACAAGATCCAATGGCAATCCCTCAGCCCGCTTTGAATGTCTTGCAGGAAGAAATTGACGGTTACAACCACGAGACCAGTGTGAGTGCATTTGTGGGGAGTGATAACTACCCTCGATCCTCGATGGTCCAAGAACGACTATGGCCGTCCACGAACTTCCTGCCCGCTACATCCTCAGAACGTTTCATCCCACCCCCGATCGCCCAGGGGATTCCCTCGTACACGGCCAGTCAATTCCCGGTCGCCTTGGCGCCATACCTCCCAGCCGGCGACGCCCTCCCACTGTGTGAGGCAGCCGACGGCCATGTGACAGTAGCACCCATCAGCCTGCCGACGCCGTCTAGTTCAAGTTATCCTCGGCGACTGTCCACCGAAGCATCCGCGCAAATATCACAGATCGCTCGACCCAATCCATACCCAATAATTTCTAGCGGCATCCGACGTGTTTTCGCTTACGGCCCTCGACGGCCCTCTGAATCAGAACGCGGTGCATTCGTTAACATCGGTGTTATCAGGGTAGGCATATGGGTAGTCGCATATCAATCCCCAGCTGATTCCTTTCCAGACGGGAACTGATCGTGAGATCACAGGCCGCCGCGCAACACGCCGAACGCTCCTGCCCTCCCAAGCTATCTCGGAGACTGACTTGGGCCAACCAAGTGCATCGTATCAGGCGCTTCCGCCCTCCCCGCACGCGTCGCCCCCACGGCAGCAAAATGAAGCCGCGGCTCGAACTATCTCAGAGATGGAGGCAGCCCGATTGAGCCAGGTGGTGGTTGAGGCAAAACATGGGATGCGTCGACGTCTTATCTGCAGAAATGCATTTCCATCCCAACTCGAAGCACTATCATTTGCAGAAGACGCACTCGCTGAAGCTGTCAGCAAGGTAATCGGAAGTAAGTCCGTTCATAGATCCCCACTGGCTGTTCATGAGGTGGTCGCATCTGCAATAGCCTTTGAATACTCGGTCGATCAAAGCAAAGACAAGAAAATCATCTCGCAGGTGGCCCGCATAATAGATCCTGTTCGCACCCTGTTCAAGAACGTTGCGCGTGCACAGGTGTCCATCGCATATAATCTAAATCCGATGCTGCCACTCGACACAAATCAGATAAGAGAGGCCGTTCGGTTGCGTGTCGAATATCTTCTTCAAGACCACAACTTCTTATATACCGACGTACGCATTTATCTAATTTAACTCGACCTCTTCCTGATGATAGCTAAATCAGGAATTTCGTCGAGAGTTCGGACACTGTGCGCTCACTCATACCCTCATTTCTAGTGTGTGGACCATGCCAGGGGCGATAGCGAAGTCGCTGGACACGAACGACGCCGCGACAATCAATGGTTTGGTCGCACTTGCCGGTGCCGCTTTGGGCAGTGCATTGGGCGAGTTCCAGGAAGGGAGACTTTCGACAACTGAATTCTCAAGCAACACTGCTGGAAAGCAATACGTCGAAATCACCCGTTTGATCAGCTCTATGTTGCAGAATGAGCAACAGCGGTTTCCGTACAAAACATACTGCGAAAATATTGTATTACTTGGCAGTACTTACAGTAGTTAGAGTACGAAGTTGACCAGACCATGATACTGTCTAATGTACATTCCTACCTTGTTCAATGTGCACTTAGCTGTACTCGTAACCTGCGCACGCATGAATACTCTCGAATCGCGGAGATGTGAGGCTGTAGCCGAGTTGCTAGCCAAAAGAAAACGCTAATACATATGGGGAAAAGCTAAGCGCTCCAAGACCTGCTTTTTGAGCGCTTAGCTTTTACTGATGTGTTAACCTGAACCCAAGAAGCTGGCGATGGCTTGACGAGTGAGGGAATTCCTCGAACAACTATATTCAGTCAAAAAGGTTCCGGTGCCTTGCGCTGCACCCATGAATGGAAGCGGACGAAAGACGCTCCGTAGGAACGGGCCGTCGGAAAGGCGGGACAGATACTTAGGCAATCAGCCGTACAGGGCAACTTGCCCTGTACGGCCGAACCTCAAAAGCGTGCCAAAGTGTTCGCAGTGAAATATCGCGACCAGTGGCGCACGGCGGCGTAGAGGCTCGTAAACGATCACTAACGGTAAGCACCTTGCTACCCAATGGGGAACTCACCGTCTTCTTTGGCTTTATCTGAGGGTTGGCGGTGCGCAGCCTTACATACACGTGGTCCAACGTCCATCCGTGTCGTATGTGTCTAACCCGGATCTGTCCGGGAGCCGCTAAGAGGGGATGTAGTGACCGGTAGAAGGTTGGGACGCGATTCGTTCCTTCGCATCGCGCCCCCCCCCTCATGCATACTTACTAACCTGAGTGTCACTGTCAGTCGGTCCAAAACGTGAAGTGGCTCCATGGGATGAGTAGACTATGGCTTGAACCAAGTTGCCAATGGATCTTCCGAGGTATGCGCCGAGTCGAGCACGGACATACAATCCAGGTCACGTGGGATGGCGGCGACTCGGATATGAAGAAGCCATCGTGCTACTGTGGGTCGCATGTAGGTCCAGGGGGGGTTCTAGGTGTACCGGCGCAAGAGTATTGCGATACATACTTCTTATGGCAGTGCCCTCGTCGACACCCCAGCTGCGGCTAACGGAAAAACTGATCGAGAAAGAAAATGCCATAATGGCAATTAACAGTCCAGACGGCATTTCGACAAGTGCAACCGGTAACTGCACTGAAGGAAGTACATACTCACAAGCGCTGCCAAGGATCCACCAGGCAACGCGAAACTTTCAATTGAAAGCCGTTTGTCTTTAGCCGCAGCGTTGATATCTTTTTGGAAAGGGCATGCTCTGATAGGTCTCGAATTCGTGTCTCAACGCTGGTGACTCCTAGCTACGACTCGTCGGCAAGGATTATTCTACTCCTTCGACTTCTAAGTGTCGGCAACCCGGTCGTCTGTGATATGCTGAGAGAATTGATTTTGCGAAGCTAGCCCAAGTGTACGATCGATCGGATGCCGACTGGCAACAGCAGACTCACATGTTCCCGGCGGTGATTCCGCCATCCCCGTGTTGCACTTTTGGAAGGTAGTCAAATCCACAGCCAGGTAGTAGACATCAGCATTCATGCTGGGGGTATAATGTGAACCATGTTCGTTATTGGGATGTGCTGAGGAGGTGCCACTGGTGAAGCACGACCATCGACTGGGCACTTGTCGGGATCCTAACAATTTCCCCAGCGATGAGTGCCTGTTTCGGTTTTCCAAACTAGGCAATCAGGAAATGGAATCACGAACCGGATCCGTGTATCCGAGGATTCCTTCTTCTAAAAGGCCTTTCTAACAGCGAAATGACCGCATCGAGGTGGATGCTTCGCAGCAGGCTGGACCGGGTCCTGGCGAGGCATGCATTTGCCAACCCACCGTGGTGCGGTGCATAATGATGACTTTCATTCCCGATGTCGTCGCAGGATTACACGTGTTGATAACGCTGTCAACCTGAGCCAACCTATTCTAGCCTCGAGTGGTCTTCGACTTGGTAGAACATTGCCAATTTCGAGAAGCTGAGACTGCGCGATCGGTGGAAGAAAACGTCCGATGGGCCTTCACTTGCAGGTGGTCTCCCTCGGTGACACCGGTGATGGTAATACAGGATGCTGGTGACACCTATCGTGACCGCCACCTCGGCGACCAAAATCATGCTGCAAGACTGAACAGATTTAGAATCCAGCGAATAACATGCGAGGACACCCTGCCCAATTGAAGAGATAAAACAGGTAATTAGTAGCCGGACCGAAACTTCGATGTCTACTTCGGTTACTGGACAATTCTTGAGGGATGCGGAGGGCAGTGCCACTATCTATCGGGACCAGTTGGTAAACGCCATAAGTGATGAACTAGGTCTCAGTTCTGAGGCTGTGTACAGTTGAGCGTCAGGTCATGTAGCGTGTTAAAATGTAAGCGTTCGAATGGAACGCCCTCACCAGTGGCTGCACATGTCAGTGGTCACACCCCTAGGCACGTCGGTGGCGATGGAAGCTGTCGCAAGTGTCCCACGTGATGAAAAAGTGGCCGCAGTGCTTTGGCGTTTCATGTTTAAGGACGGCTCGGACCGCATCAAAGAGCGGGGTGGGGTGATATGATGTATTTGTGCGAGTGAATTATTGATCGGCATCACCGAGTATATCTGTGATGGGGTGGAAGGCTGGTTAGTTAGGGTCAGCACGCATGAGGCACGACCTTGATCGGGTATATGGCGGTGGTCGGCTACAGTCCAACGCTAAGGCAACGGGATAAGTGATGTGCCACAACACAGAACATACGGAAGATGTGCCACAGGCTCGGGAGCTGATAGGAGGTGTCGCAGGCTGTCGTCGGGTTGATGCGATGATACGGTGGATGACGAATACTCGTATATATTTGTAGAGGTCACTATATGGTGCAGGTGGACGACTGGCAGCGCGTTGACAAAGAGCTCCGAGGTTTCTGCGGTGGAGAGAGAGAAAAAATGGCCAAGAAGGGAAATGCGTGGAAGAGTACCTGAGATGCTTATTCTTGGGCTGAGAAGGGTGTGAGTTTGAACCTTCGGTACCGAGTTAACCCGATCGGGGACTGTTCCGGAGATCGAGGTTCCCATGGGAGAGAGAGGGAGAGCGAGCGAATGAGTTTAAGGTTTGGTAACCCGGGTCGAGGGAAGGAGGACCTCAGAGGGCTTCCGCGTCGTTCAGGGTGGATCCGGATCAATTTCGAGAAAGCGAGGGTCGCAAGCGATTTGATCGACGCTGTGCTTCTGAGGCACCCGTGAGCTCATCGAAGCTGAACAGCCCAGAAAAGGCTATATTGCTTCTCGTTGGGCGAGCTGACAAGGCGTTCCTCGTCATCATCGGCTCAACGTGTGAGAGCGTGGACACGTTTCCATTCACAGTCGAGCGAACGTGAACGTGTTTGGAATTAGTCGCTGGACGAAACAGCACCGGGTCGCTCGCCTGCTGTGTGGGTGAAGGTTTCTTCCGAGTGACTGGTAAGTAGCGACTTGGTTGGCGAAGGGGCAATGCGCGAGTGGGTCCCCGCGAAGAGTTTCGTCGACCGTCGGCCCTGATCGTGAATCTGGCCGGTGCCGAGTTTGGCGTCGAGTTGGAGGAAGTGGGGCGGATGACGGGGCGGGTATTACCATAACGGGAAGATGAGTTATCGCGCATGTCACGGAAATATCTCGATTGGATTACAAAACCCGGGCCTCGTCGACGTGGCCGGAGCAAAATTGTGATCCATCATTTCGCATTGCTAAATTAGCCAGCCTGCGCAGACACTGCAAAATAACACGCGGACACAGTCTGCTCTCCTTCTCTGCTGCCTCTACGTTATTTACTCTCTCTTCTCTCTCTTCCCACCACACATCCTCCGGCCACCCTTCGTCCGGACTCACCACTCCCATCCACTACCACCATCGCTCCCCCCCCACACACATGACTTCCGGACTCTTGCACGTACGTCGTCTGCCTGCCACATGTTCATGCGACACAACAACTCACCCTCTCCCGGCGCTTCTGTAGGACCCCATGACTTCCGCTCACCCATCGTCCTCGACTGGCCACCGCTTTCTTCCCTACGCAAGCTCAAAGCATCAGGTCACAAAGGGCCGCTACATCACCAGCAACGATCGAAGAGGCTACATGTATGTCTTCCAGTGCACTCCTGCCTTCCTTACTCATCTTGACCCCGCAGTCCTGTGTACGAGTATCCGCTAAACGGCCAATGGATCATGATGGACATCGACGATGGTTACGTCCTCTGGACCGGTATCTGGAAAGGTGCGCCCCACTTCTCGCGTCTATCGCCAGTTCACCCACCTCACCCACCTATCTAGCCCTCGGCAACTCCAAGGGTGAGCCCTGTCTACTCATCGTGTCCGCCTGATATTTACGCTCATCCGTAGCCGATATCGTCAAAATGATTGACTCTCAGCCTGACCTCGCGTCCGTCATCCGCAGAGTACGGGGTGGCTACCTCAAAATTCAGGGTACTTGGATGCCTTATGAGGTGAGTGCGGGCCAAGCACCCCACTTCCGCCGACCTGTCCTAATCCCTTTCAAGGTTGCTCTTCGTCTCTCACGACGGTGCGCAGCTTTCAATCTCAAAACATGACTACCCTCTCATTTGGCGTTATGCAGAGTCGCATGGCCTATCAGAGACGACCTGATCCCACTCTTCGGGTAGGCAGTCTGTCTCCATCCCGCTCATTCTCCTCACTCCCCAATTCACAGCCCAAATTTCCCTTCTACATGTCTCTCCCCTGACCAAGTAGGTTACGGTCAAATCGTGCCCACCGCCACAGGGCGCCGGCGTCAGCGCCGCTCTAACCCGCTGGCGACACCCGTCTTCAACGGTCCGCAACCATCTGTCTCATCTTGGCCGAGTTCTGTTCCTGCAATGCCTGTGCCGAGTGGCCTTCATCTCGGTTCGGCTTCATTCCATTCCTCAGACCTAGGTGCACAGCCTTCCCTCCCGGACGGCTACGCCTACCCGCCCCATAGATTACTCCAGCACGACGACGGTCGCCGAAGTCCGCGACAACGAGTCTACAATACCACCCCCTCTTCGTCATCAAGCTCCCCTCTCGTCCATGAGCGATCGGTGCGTTACTCGCCCTATCCTGGGTCGACAACGATCGCCGTCCGGAAGTCGTCCACATCCACATCGGATTCCATCTCAGTGGACATCCCATCTCTTGTGCTGCGTGATCGAGATGGCACAAACAGCAAGCTGCCAGGCGATCAAATAAAACTGCCACCCATCCAGCCCCTTGCCCCTCCTCGGACGATCAACAATCCCTCCTATGCACTTCCCCCGATATCAGCCCTCGAAGACCTCCGTGGCGTGTCATCACAAGATTCCGCAGCTGTCTTGGAACGGCTCAAAATGGACGATGAAAGGAAGGTAGAGGCTGATGAGGATCACATTCACTGGTCAAGACAACGTTCTGGCTCTGTGTCCACCAGGTACGCCACGTTCCGTGGAGTGGCAGGTTCCCATGGTATGTTTAAACCTCGATCGCGTCCTTACAGGATTATCTATACGTCTCTCACAGCGATATCGAACCCTTCGTCCTTCGAAGACCCACAGGGTAGTTTCGGACGCCACGGCGGAATTTATAACCACCCCGACCGCGATGGCTATCGTGGAAGAAGCCAAACCTTCAGGGCATTTGCCTACGAGCACACTCCCACTAGTAGTGGGGAGGCAGGGATAATAACCTCGCAACTGCAGGATCCTTCCCAGACATCAGATTATAAGCCTAATTTACGCTCATCCAGCCGTGGTGCGAACAGCAACAATTCAGCAGACAGAAGTTCGTCCCCGTCTCTGTCATTACCGGTGGCGCCAACCCGACCTTTGGGGGCTTGTCGTGATAAAAATGATTCCTCTGGATCTTCGAGACGGCCCATACGCCCGTGGTAGCCCTCACGTTCCGCTATCTCTTCCATTTTTTGTTCACATGCCCTCCCGTTTATCGACATGCTGGTTTTTTTATTTGCTTTGCAGTATGCGCTCGTCTTGCAGTTAACGCGCTATTTGTTTCTAGGTATGCTGTGGTCGTGGTTGCTATCGTTATACCCATCGTTCCCTATACGATGTAATGCCGTTTAGTGGTGTCTCCTTTCCATTTCTTCTTCGGCATCTCATATATATACATATAAATATTTCTGGCCCTGTCTACACCAGCACTTTTCCTTCGGCGGTCTTCACGTATGCACTTTATTCTCCGGTCATTGCGCCACCGTGTACAATATTCGTCAGTATATTATCCGTGGGCTGAGATGCCTTCACTCGATAAGCGCTCACCGTTGTAAGTAGCTACTCGGTGATATTACTGGCCTCGAAATTTCACTGATAGTGCTGTACTATGCAGCCCCCCCCCTCCTCCCCCCTCCCCCCCCCACCCAAGTGGATAACAACTCATTGAAGATAATGGTTTGTTGACTGACCCCCTCATCCAAAATGTCGGTGCCATTCCTCTATTGATTGGGGTCTCCATGGGGCGGTCATCAAGAGTGTGTCAGTTATGTAATACGTGCAAATCAGAAAAGCTCAAAGTCCCATGTCATGGCCTTGGGAAATCCGTCGCGTCCGACATCCATCTTGAATATATGTAAGTTTGCTCGTGTAGGAACACACTTATGCTTATTTTTGTACACGGTAACATTTTGAAGCTTTTCAACAAAATCGTATTGACAACCTGATGACCTGGCAATTTTTCAAAGTCTGCAGCTGACGTGATCGAAAACGCACAGGGGCGGGCACTTACCACAAGCGTAACAGGGGAAAGGAACACATCCATTTCCCACCGAGGTCACGCATGCCATCGCTTGGCCATGACAGATACACGTGCCTGGCGACGTGGAGTACTGCCGTAAGTACCCAACATATAAGCTGTTAGACGTCGACTCGATTGTTAATAAGTGGTGTCATCGACAGTGCAACGCACTCGGTTCTTTTTTTGTAGTATTCTCAGAGCGGCGACAAGGCAACAACCTGAATGGCCGTGCCATGGAGTCGCTCCAGGCACACGTCCACCCAGCGTGCAGTGTGATCTCTCCCACACATACACGCACCCACACACGGCAGTCTTCGAGGGTACGGTCGTTGGACCAAGGGTTTCCGATTTGGGAACCGGAATCCTATCCTGTGATGGGTGCATGTGGCAAAGCGCACACCCGGTGTAGAGCACAAACGTTCGTGGTAGGCGGGCGAGCCGCAAGGGAATATCGTGAATTCGTCATGGCAGGGAATGGCATCACATGCCGTACGGCGGCAGTTGTGCCACATGTACTGCAATCCCTTTTCTCCGGCGGCCACTTTGTTCCTCTACGCCGCCTTCCGCTGTCAAACGGACTTATCGCCCAATGTGACGAGTCCTAGTTGACGGTGTGCCAACCCATAACGGAAAAAGTGCACTGCTTCATAGAAGAACCTTTTCATTATGAAAGTTTCGGAAGGAGTTAGTCGCAGCGAGAATGTCTCTGGGCTCAGAGATTGAAAGATGCGGATGGAGGCGGTGGTTTGTTGCGGCAGCTGTTCCAGCTGGCAGTCGTCGGCATTCAAATTTTGCGGTACGACCAAGGGGTAGTAACGATACCGAAGTATTTGATTGGGAAACATCGCAATCCGAGGATTAATACATGAAACCCTCATCAACCAGTCAGCAACGACGAAGGATCATCAGGTGGCCCTATCACACCGACAGTCACGGCGTATACACGCATCTGTTTCAAGTCAGTTCGGATTAGAAAATCTTTCCCGGACTAACGGATGGGCGCGACCCATGGGATAAATTTCCAGATGGACAAATGGTAGACCGTTGAGCCTCCGAGGAGGGGCGCGTTCGAAAATGGTTAACTAAAAGGGAGAAGTCCAAAAAAAGTACCGATCAAACGACTATACATTCACTCTGAGAATAAGGTTGCTGCACGTCGTTAGGCTGTTTGCAGGACTTGCGGATACTGCGCGATGATGACGCGACCGAGGCGGCGTGTCCCTAAGGGCACGGCAACCACGAAGGAACACAGCTGAAAGGCGCATTGACGTCCCAGAGAGGTTGATATATATGTACGCACTGCCTAGAGGAAGCCCTGCGTACGCATTGCGGAGGTCCCGACATTCCAGGAAGCTTGATAAGCCAGTCATGGTACTCGCTCCTCACGAGTACAGACAGATTCAGCTTGGGAAACGTCAGTAGAAGAAAGATGATCAGGAGTAGTTTGATAGCTTGCAATCGTTTATAATTGTCACTTTAGATGACAAGATAAACTTGGCACCTCCAACGCGGTGCGACTGATTAGTAGATATTGCAGCGCACAGACCTTGTGGGATATTCACCATCGTGACTACACAGTCAACTCTTTTGCTTATCCCTGCGCCACTAACCGCTAATAACTCGTCCCTTACGCACATACCTCGTAGACACTTTGCCGGGAGCTGTTAGGGTCAGATGGTGGATGACAATGGATAACGACATTTTAGCCGGGATGGCCACTACCTCTAACCACATATGTCTTACACACCTAAATGGACGGGAAGTGAGTCGATAAGCAGTGCGGAGCCATCGACATACACAGTTAGAACAGGAAAACAGGGTACTGTCACTGACCCCTTAAATCCTCGGGTGTGTTACCGCAGCTCAATGATGAAAGAGGTCGTAATAAAACGACAGTTTGCCAATACAATGTGCCTTCTATCGGGCCCGAGCAGTTCGGATTGCCTTCGTATCAGGGTGATGGAGACTTGAGGTTACGTGTCGACCTTGCGTACCCACATTCTGTAAGTTGAAGACTAGAGGGGATTATTGCTCAGAGGGTAAACACTTCTAGCTGTGAGGTGGTCAACAATACCAATTTGAGCTATAAGGAGCCCACGACCGACTAACCGACTATTCTGCTGAGTCACTTAGGACCCCTCGACTGTCACTGATCGTGGAAGTATCTGAAAAAGCGGCGTTAGTACCGTCAGCGCCAGGATTCCCTGACAATGCCAAGACACACCGACGAAATCGGAACTTACACAATGACGTGCGAAGTTGAGGACCGGATGAGACTTGGAACCAAGCCAGTTTGGCACATAGTAACACATTACTTAGGGCTTATATGGGTATCTGTCTTGTGGGGGCATTGACAATAGCTTTGCGCCAGTGGGAACAAAAAAGAACGCCTGTTCACCTTAGTTGGGACCTACTCCACGACAGTGGTGAAGGGGTGGTAGACTCTTGAACAATTTAGGTTTGAACTTTGCACTGTACCTATCTGAAAAATTATTGGCTATCCATGAGTACTGACCATGTTGGCATTCATGTGGCTGGATTCTCGGTGCGACGGTGTCGTGACTTTGGTCTCCTGGACTGGAATTGCAAAATCATCGAACGTCTCCAGGCTCTTCTGATGGTGTTCGGGATGAAGAGGATGCGTGAGAAACGACATCCAACTCTTTCTTTGACCAGTAACTTTCAAGAGGGCCGGCATGATGCAACAACTCTGGATAGGTACACGCGAGTTACATACGAGAAAATCGTGTGCTCAGAGAATGGCAAAGGCGAGGGATACTGCGTCTGTCTGCACGCCATTGTGCATGCCCGAAAAGCCAAGCTATCCTAGTCAACCCTTAAGAGGAAATGCTATCATAGTAGCAGCAGTGCCCCAGTGAGGTTAGTTGTCTTACACCGGGGTCGGCCGGAAAGTTGTGGCAACACCCAAAAATTAGGAGGGCAGAAGCTGAGGAGAAACTGGAGGGAAACGCGCGTTAGAGTTGCATGGTTGCAGTTCTCGTGACTGTAATCGCCACTTGGCAGATAGTCAGAAAGACGACCTAACAAGTGGCATTCACTTGATTCCAATTTTTACATCCGGAATGCATGTGGTCATTACACCTAGCCACAAAAAGAACGTCTACCTTCCATCGAATCATTGATATGACCAAGGGGGATTAACTCGGCTACCTAATACCCGCGTCATACCCACCTCAGCATATCGAACGGCAACTTGCGGCAACAATGCATTTTCGCCATCCACAAACCTACCAGCAGGAAAGTAAACGCAAACGAAACCACCTTGAATCTTTGCCGGATACAACCGCCCAATTGATGATACGAGTTCCCCGGTCACCTGGCGGTGTGTCTATAGATGTCCAGTTCTCAAAGGCTGATAAAAAAGATACTCAAATGCGTCTTATCTCGTGGAGAACCATACATACCCTATGGCCATCATAAGGACGAAGCCAACAGTAGCGACGACCTATCAGTAGATTATTTGAGCAAAGCCACACATAGTCGATGTGACCGAGCTGCCTTACGAGAGCTGCGATTATACTGGCGGGGACGCCGTTCTTGAGGAAGTCTATGTTTGAAAGGTATAGTCGGCCCAGATCGTCCTCCTGCGTCGCTCTGTCCGTTCATGTCGGACAAAGGTAAAAGTGTCAGAGTCAGCCAAGGGAGGACGAAGTGGAACGTCGTAGACGTACGCAGTCTGATTCGGGAAACCAGACACTGGCATGCCCATTCCAGTCGAGCAGACTAAAGCCGTGATAAATATAAGTAGATTCGACCGGTCGCCTCCCGGGATGTTCTTCCCCACTTCTTTCGCGATCGGAACGAGAAGAACGCTGGCGATGGTATGGCTTATGAAAGTGGAGATGACCTTGGAGCAACGTGTCAAACTCCTCGCCCTCTTACGTGATCTGACCAAAAAAAATGACGCACCAATACGACGGCAGAGAGAATGAGTACGATGGTGTACAGTTGTTTACCCTCAAGCACTCTATAGAGGCTTTCGTCGGCAGTACTGAGAAGTCCGCTTGAAGTAACCCCCTTTCCAAGTGCGATCCCGCCCATAGCCAAGAACACAATCGTCCAGGCGAACTGCTCAAAGTCATCCTACACCAAGGTTGAATCCGGATGCACAAAAGTAGCAGGCAAGGTGCGAAACACACGGACCTTTTTGAGTACGCCAGTAGCAAAGAACGCCACTATAGGTATGATGGCAATGATACCCATATCACCGACTAAACTCTCTATCTCATGTTCGACACACCAGAGCATGATTGTGGCCAAACAAACGAAAATGACTAGATACTGCTTCAGTGTGAACGGCTCTCTGTTTGCGCGAATAGGTTTAATTTCGATGTCTCCTTCGCCATCCGGAGAGCGGCAGGGCCGGTAGCTCACAATCAGAAGTAACCAGATGACAAGGATCGACACGAAGGAGACTGGTAAGGAAACGGTAAACCAACTTGCCCAGTCTAGCTTGTGGTCCATGGCTTGGAGGGCAATTAGGTTTTGGGGCGAGGAAATAGGTGAACTTTGTCCACCGATGTTCGCTGCGAGTGCAATCGCCATCTGGGATTTGTTCGTGTCTAGTGCACACTTGAAAGTAGCGTCACTCACAATTAGGCAGGGCGCGAAAGATGAATGGACAGGTAGGGTCCGCAGAATGGGCTGTCCGGAACCGATCAAAAAGAGCATCTACAGAGAAGGTGAAGTGATACGGACGCGAATCAAAGTGAAGCAAAGCGTGGGAGCAGCAACATTGCTATTTCCAAATTTGAGGTTATAAAAGCGTGTACGTATACAAGTACCCACCTGATCCACATACTGGCGAAGCAAGACACGCCCATGAAAGCCAAGATAACCGTGTTCGGATCTGAACCGGCGAGGCTGAGAAGCCGCGTGATGAGTATGCGGTCGATATTAGTCTTGCTCAGAGCGGAAGAGATCGTAAATCCTCCAACCAGGAGCATGATAGTTGGAGAGAACATAACGGAGAATATCCACCTATTTCGAGGATGTTGTGGGTTGGCGTGCAACAGAGCTGCGGGACTCACTTAGTGGCCTCAGGTGCCGTCATTACGGCGCCATCGTCAGCCTTGATTACTTTGAATAGTACAAGCAAGAACGGCACAAAGGTGGAGGTAACGAAAAGAGGTATAGCCTGCTATTGGTCAGCGAACCACATGTCAGTAAGGTAGTAGACATCTACCTCTGATGCCCACAAGACCGTGCTGAATACGAGTATCGCAAAACATTTGTTCGCTTCGGTATTGTCAATGATCTTAATGTTCAGTAAAGTAACGAAGACGGCGACGGCCAGGATAAGAAAGAATCGTTTGGTCGTCACTTTGATATAACCTAGCGGCATTCGGATTTTGACAAGTCCTTTCTCCTCATAATCCACGACCATAGCCCCTGCGATGGTGGCGTCTGTACCCAGAGCTCCGCGCCGCTCTTGCCCGATCATCTGCCGCCAAACGGTGTTCCGTTCCCAAGCAATGTTTTCGCGCAAGTGGAGTTTTAACTGCTGAAGGGCTGCGGAGGAATCACCTTTCGTCACACACTTGGCGTAGAGACCGATGAGTTGGTTGATTGCGCCATTAAGCTTATCCTTTGAATTTCGTGTAAAAGGGACGGCGTCCTCGACGACGTCGTGCATGTACCGGCCTTGAAGCTAAGTACGTCTGTAAGACATCTTTGTCATATCTCACAGATTGACCAGACTTACATCGCTGTCCAGCACTTTGTCGTATCTGTTCCCGTGACGAGTAAGCGTGCAATGGGTTTAGTTAAAAGCATCAAAGCATACTTCTTCAGTATCTTCCGGAAGCCCGAGTAGTTAAGTTCAAGGTAAGACTTTAACGAAGAAAATGAAACGAAGAGATTTGTAATACGGCGCTTGAACAAGAAGCGAACATCCCGAGCGTAGTTTGACTCGGATGTCCAAACGGATTCGTCTTCAACAGAGGTTACGCTGTCCCTCATACCACGGAGTTTGTGTGCCAACAAGCGCATTCTACGTATCGGGGATTGGGAAGGGTTGGTTGCACGACTTCCAGATGGTACTCTGGAAGCTGTACTGTGGTTGGGGGGTATTGTACTGTTTTCCGTGTCTCTGGGGACGCTTTCGGTAGACGAAATGCTCCACCTGTGCATGCGTCTAGAGGCTGAGCGGAAAATTGTGGATAAGTTTGAAAAAGAAGGTAGAGTGTCTGACCTGATGTGCTTCGACGGCTGTACCCAGCTGAGCTTGACTTGCGGGTACGTCGCGCAGGGACATGGTCAAAGCGGACGTGTTCACCTGGATGTTCGTCGTCGTCGTCATCGTCATCCTCGTCATCTTCGCCATAATCCATGTAATGTTCTCCCCCTGTGAGGCCTGCTGAGTCCTGTTCGTCGATGAGTTCCTCCAGTGCCGCGAGCTCATCAAACAACTCTTTCTCTTGATGCTCGTAGAACAAGGTGACCTTCAAGAGTTCCTTGTCCAGCAATGGTACGAATAAGGCATCCGTAGCGGATGTGGTTATATTACCATCCATGAGGGAAGTTTGTTCGTTAGCCTCCAAATCATTGGAGGGGCGAACTGGTTTGTGTTGTTGTTTCTCGAGTTGGTATATATATTGCTTGAGTGCATCGTAGCTATTGGACTAGTCGGTCAAAACGCCGAGTCTCACGTGTTCACACGACGCACGCAATGTATTCGTCCCACCAGTCTGCGACGGCGTTGAACTTGAGAGCAGAGCTGGGACATGTGAGACGGCGTTGGGCGGGCGTCAATGGCGTGGACACGCACCTAAACTTCATCGCCAGCAACGAGTCAATTTGTCTCTGGACTTTACTGATGGACCGTAATGGAATTTCTTCTGAGACGCTGCTGCCACCGAACTGCGATGGCCCCAACCACCGAGAGGCAATCGACGACACACTGGCTGGTCTGGCTCAAAAGGATGAGTTGTTATGGTCTGTTTGGTGCTGCGCATGTCGATAGGGGCACCCGCCAAACTCTGTCGACTGTGCTGATGCAGGCTCACAGACGTTCCTCGACTTACAACGTTCCTCCAACGAAGCGACTGCAATTGTATTCGAATGAACTGTTCTCTGACTCACGCAACCATGGTCAATATCAAGGACCGATTCGGAACGTCCACTTGCCTCGTACTACCACGCAGGGAGGTGGCACCATCGCGAAGAGCGACGACGGAGTGAGATGCGTCGTGGCTGGACGAGAATGTCAGTATTGGCCACCGGTGCTTATATTCTTCTCTTGCTTGATCCTGGTGTATTGTAGCCCTTCGGATACTACGTCTGTCGGCACAGGACGAGTCTCAGGCCTCGGACCACAAGTCAGCCGTCGGACGTGGCGGCCACCGTATCGAGGCATCTCGGAATTTATGGGAGGGAAGTGGACTGAAGATCGATAGTGCCAGCACCGACGTCGCGTGGTGCAGCGGAAGTTTGTCTTCTGAGTTTGCCCGTTGCTTTTGCAGCTCACGTCTACTAGGTTATAACAACAAGATACTGACAAGCGCTCGTAATGGCGAACTCATCATGTGGGATTTGAATAAAGCAGGCAGTACCAAGTATGGTGCGTGTCCTCTCAATCCTTCTGCGATCTCCTCATCGTTGGGTAGAGATGAAGACGAAGAACCACGTCCGCTCCATTCACAAACTTTCGTGCTCTACGATAGTACCGTACTACTGTGTCACTGGTTCCGCCGATGGGGACATGCGTGTTTGGGTACGTCCATCCGAGGTTCAACTAACGGACCCACGTATCAAAGACTTGCTAGGATCTGCGTGACATGTCTCGGTCGTTGATGAGGATTCACCATCCGACCTCCGTCCGTTCTCTTGTTTTTTCACCGTGCACTTCGCTTCCGCTACAGGCTGTAGTCGGCCTCGAGAACGGTTCGATGTACCGTTGGGACCTCCAAATGGGTCAACGTGGCCAGCTCGATCGTCTTCCCGTCGCGCATACAGGTGCAATTCTTTCCTTAGACTGGTGTACTGGAGCGGGCGGAACAACCGACGATTTGGGTTCCTCTATGGGAAAAAGTTGGATTGTCAGTGGAAGCCTGGACCATACTGTCAAGGTCATTGTTTCTCCCAGTTTACCTCGACCATGTTTCTTATCATAACTAGGTGTGGAACTTGTCAGGGTCCGCTACCTCCTCTCATGTGTCGGCTAAACCAGCCTATACATTACACCCCGCCTATCCTGTACGCCGAGTGGCCTGGCGACCCGACCATCCCTGCGAACTCGCCGTCGTTTCAAACGCAGAGTTTGGAAGTGGTAGTGGTTCTGAGCTAATGGCAAGTCCAAGGCTACAGAGTGCCAGCTCGGCGTTCATTTCGGCCGCAATTTCCACTACCGATCATACGGACAAAGCAAGCAGAGCTGGGACCTCTGGTGACTCCGTTGAAATATGGGACGTTCGACGAGGCTGGATTGCCAAGTGGACTGTCGATGCAAGCGTCTCGGAAGGTGGGGTGACAGGTGCGCATATCATACTGTTCAACAAGTTCGCACTTAACATAAAGACGCTCGATCAATACGCAGATGCCGTATTCCGTGACTCTCACGCACTTTGGGCCCAACACTCATCGGGGACGTTCGCGCAGATCGATCTCAGGTCCTCAAATCGTCCTATAGATGCCATCACACGAGTTGCGTTGTCCTGGAGTACCAGGCATAGCACCGACGGCGCTCTCACATTTGTTACTGACAAGACAGCACGCTGGGAAGTGCCCTATGATGACGTGTAAGCTTTCTATCCAAGTAATAAATATGTTGTCTGGTCCTGACGGATTCTACGGTCACCCGAGTAAACGCTCGCTACTTTCTGAGCGAAACTTGAGGGCAAAGTGTCTCGGTGACGAGGGTCGTATGCCCGCGAGGCAATGCCTTGGCACATACATTCGTATATCCCCGTCCGCGACACTTGAACACGACACCTTCCTTAGACTAGCCAAGAAATACCGAGTCCCAGATAACTTGAGCCAAAGAAAAGAGGCATGTGCCCAGAACGCAGAGGTGAGTAGTAGCAAGCCCCTAATTGTTCATACTTAACGCGATATACTTCAGATCGCCATGCAAGCAGGTCAATTTAGCTCTGCACAAGTATGGCTCGTTCTGATGTCCCTTCTGACGGATGTCGTTCCGGACTCGTTAGTGTCTCCCGTCCATCGCACAGTTCACAAAGATGTCCGCGCAATGCCGCTACCCCGATCCATCTCAGCTCCTGCTGTTGGCAGCGCGACGGTAGTATCCTACACGTCTGGCTCGACTTCAGTGCCTGTATCTGTAAACACGACGCCATCAGATCCCGCAGCTTCGTTCCACCACGTGCATGCACAGTTTATCACTCCGCAGTCGCTATCTCAGCCCCGTACTCCTATACGTCAAATGCAAGGGCAGCAACTTCCTACATGTACCAGCGGCTCCGGCGCATCTGGCCCCACTCCTGCTCCCAACAGCGATCGTAGCTCCGCAGATAAATACCAGCCACTTCTTGACCCGTCCCATCCCACGAAAGTGCCGCCAAACTCCCGCAGCCACACCCCTGCATCGTCAACCACTTCATCTCCACGACACCACACCGTACCCCTCGGACCTACACCTATACCTGCGACTTCACACTCCTCGTCAGCAGCGGTGACACTGACTTCGCCTGCTCCCCTCTCGGTTCAGAAGACAGCACCTAGCCCGATGCTCACAATGACGCCTCGCCGTCCATCGGTATTGGGACAAGCACCGCCGTTTGTTCATTCCCCGGCACACGTCCATACACATACCCACTCCATGCGTGGTCGTCGGCCTTCTGTGCTAAGTCGTTCATCAGTGGTTCGAAGTGCTCAGAGTGAAAGCCCCAGCGTGACGAGTAGTGGGAGTTTGCGACATGTCGGTGAAGGTGCACTTGATGATTCGGATTCTCCAGACGAAGGATACGAAGGGGAAGAAGATGCGGCAGCAGGAACGGGAACGGCTTTTGGGGACAAGAATCAAAATCCTGACAGAGCTGGAGCTGGCGAGGATACGGCATCGCCCGAGATCCAGCCAGTCCGCCCACCGGTCGCAACAATCCGGAGCCTGAGCTTAAGCAGGGCTGGTCCCACACAGCCAAGTCCATTGTCGCGCCTAGCGGTTCAACAACCGTGGCCGGACCTTCCTACGGAGAAGGCTCGTACCGAATCGGACGAAGATGGCAGTCCCTCTCCGCATTCCACAGATTCCGAGGGTGCGCGCCGTTGTAGTGACGAGGAATGTGATAAAACGAAGCATCGCGCTCGGAGAGCAAGAACTGGATCGATGGCGAAGATACATACACGGAAGACTTCACGTTTACGACCTGGTCGCAGCCGGAGCTCGACTGTTGCCCCCCTCGTCGTGCAACCCGTTCGTCCCGTTTCAGTGTTGTCGCCGGTTGGAAGTCCTGTGAATGCATCATTATCGACACACTTCGAGCAGAACCACAAGCGAGAGAGGGAACTCACGAGGCGAGCGAGCCAGAGCAGCATACAAACCGTCATTGCTCCTTCGCTAAGAGAACGCGTGCAGGACATGGGAAGGGGCCTTCTGGACGAGGATGCTCTCTTGCTGGAGCGGTGGAATGAAATGGGTGACCAAGAGAAGAAAGTCGTGATGGAGGAAGAAGCGAGACTTCATGACACCACATGGCAAGCAATGAGAGACGCCCTAGAAGAATATGCTGATCAGGTATGGGCTCACCCTTGCCTCAAATGTAAAGCAGGTAACCGCTGGAGTAGGGTGACATCCAGATGTGTGCCATGTTAGCCATTTTTGCTGCCGGAGAACTAAAAGTAGAGTTAAAGAGGACAGTTCAATTTATTGAGACCTACATTGGTGCGTTTAAGGAGATGGCGCATCTCTTTTGTCTTACAGAATGAATTGCAGATATATTGATGAGGTATCAGCTACACCACATCGCAGCGTATATCCGAAAACGTGTCCAGACAGAAGACATCCGAAAGACTACAGGAGTATGTACGGCCCTCCGCGTACCAGCTTCTGCTCATGTTTCATGTAGCTTGAAACTACCATATACACTGCCTGCGGGCGGTGCCGAAAACCAATTCTTGGGTTCCATACTTCTCCTACTTCACGTGGGGTATATGCACTTTGTTCATCATGCAGAGTGCCAGTGGTGCGGTGTGCGATATGGTATGTACCGTGGTGACTGTTTGAATTCAACCTGTGTTTTACTGGGTTGGCTTTGATGGTCGTTGTTAGTCATCTTCCAGTTCGCACACTCCTTTTCCAGTGTGCTGTGTGCACCCATGGAGGTCACCAAGAATGTTACCGAAGGTACTACATGGAACGACCGATGGACCCATTACCTTCGTCCCCAATGTCACGAGGACAACTCAGGGTGACTACTGATGTGGTCGGTCGCGCACAGGTGAATGGGAAAGGGGAGCGCTGCTTAGCAGGTCATCCCTGCGCAGCAGGATGCGGTCACTTCTGCTGGGTGGCCACCATGAACATTAATCGCTGAGGTCGTGCCCGGAAGCTGGGAAGCTGGGCCCTTCTGCTTTCGTATGCTTACTAGCGCAGTTGTTATGCGTATAGTCTGGAGAATCGGAAGCGTGTATTCTGGAATTCAGCAGCGACCAGCGAAGACGGGTGGGTGTCCACAAGTAAGGGGCGGGGTCATTGACTTATTCGACTGCCCTCTTACATCGCCGTCGTAATTATAATTACCAGTGTCCTGACGGCCTGTGATTGTATGATCTGTGTTTCTACGACTGGAATTCTGTCGGTCGGGAATTCCTGAAAACATAAGTGCAAAAACAAAGGTTTTGGACATTCACGTCGTGCACACCAGAATTCAGTGGGAAATCCATCACCGAAGTTAAAATTCTCACTTGCGAGCAGAGAACTTCTTGATTTATGTAATTTCTCTTTCGTCTGCCATACTTCTCCGTGTAAGGGTCATCACTTACAACGACCATTTCTTTCAGCCAAACCGACTCAAAACTTGTCTATGCGTTTCAAATACGCCTCTAGTACTTTGTTCGCGCGAGTCCCGCGTATGTGATGAATCAAGACTAGTTTTACCGTTGGCGGTAACTCCCTCTCTACTTTCCACTCGACGCCCCAATTTAACCCATCACCTACAACCGAATCCCAGAGTTCAGATCGTATTTTCTGTGACATACACACGTGGTTTTTCGGATATTCAGGCGTCTCAAGTAGGTAGCATGCCACCTACTAAGTTGGGTAGGTGTCGCAGAGTGTTCCAGCGAGTGTGGTAAGTCGCTACCCGGTGCGTCCTCCTAACAGTACGATTATCCAAATGAGAACGTAACTTCGTCGGTGATCATACACTCACGACACAGGCCTTGATCATGATCGAGGCACGTGGAAGTTCGTTTCCGACCGAAGTTGCATGCTTCTCAGTCAGAAAAGCGCCATATATCCAAAGTTATAGGGTGTGCGGGGGTCATCACGTTGACGCCGTGGTTGAGTGCCGCCCGGCTAACGATACGACCAACAACCGTGCTGTGTGACATGTGGCTACCTTGTGGTGCCTCGACATTCGTTACCGGTCCAACCATAGTTCCTATTCTTCCACTCCCGTCTTCATGCCAGTCGCTGGTTTGAAATCATGATTTCGAGGAGAGTGTATCCCGTAACAAGGCATAATCAACCCGTCATCGTATGTGAAAGTCGTTTTCCGCCTTGTAAACCCTCAACCTCTCGATGCCCTCGCTGATGTACTACCACAGGATGACCAACCACACCTCCAGTCTCTCTACTACCCAAGAACATACCGTCCTTCCTCCATACTAGTCCTAGACACTTTGAAGCAAGAGATCCGTCAACTGCAGGAGCGCGAAGGTCTCTTACAGTTGAACATCAGGCAACTACAAGAGCAGCTTAACCACACACAGACTTCCTTATCAGAGACAACGATGAGGGCTACGACATTACAGAACCACCTTGTACCGGTTTCACGTCTTCCAAACGAGATGTTACTAGCAATCTTTGAGGAGGCCGTGTCGAGTCCACCGTCCGATAAAGAAATGTGGATCCCAATTGACATTTCTCACGTTTGCCGCCGATGGAGAGAAGTCGCGGTCAGTTCTGCACGCTTGTGGAGGAATATCTGGATCATGCCGAGCGTAAACCTTCACCTCTTAGAGGCGTACTGTGCCAGAGCATCAGCGTCTAGTTTCCTTGACATCCACTTCGTCGATTGGCGAGAAAGGAAGGATTTCCAGCGTTTCGATGCAGCCCTGGAGTTTATTCTTCCATCTTCCGGTCGCTGGAGGAGCCTCTCCATCCGGTCCATACGCGACACGAAAATCCAGCACCTTGCCAACAAGCTCAGAAAGGATTTTCTTCCCATACTTCGCCACTTTTCCTTTCACGCTTTGCGTCCAGGTCAGACGTGCATTGATTTGTTTTCGGCCGGCGATAAAGGCCTGGCCCTGAAAACGTTTGACGCCGAGAATTTTTCGCTTTCTGGAAGTCTAGTAGGAAATCGGTCGGGGATGCTTCAGGTATTTTCAGGATTAACCAGTCTTACACTCAGACGACACAGCAATGATGCTAGGTCGTTGCGCATCATGATCGATTCTGCCGTTTTCCGTGCTTTGGTCAACTCTATGCCAGGGTTGATAACGCTCGCTCTGCACGGGCAACCTCTCCGATTTCGAGTCGAACCCCCTACTGAGGGAGAAACTTCCCTGATGTCAATTCCGCATCTCCAGAATCTCATACTCCATCCCAAAGTCCTGAAACCGAGGTACCTGCAACAAACGATCTCGAGCATTCACGCCCCTTCATTGCGCCATTTTGAGCTCGTATTTCCAGATTCGAAAATGTCGGGTCAAAACGTCGTCGAGCTCCTTTTCGACGCGAAGACGAAGAAGCCTCGGTTTCCGCTCGTTAGCTCGGTCGTGCTCCACAACGCTTCTAACTTGAGCACAGCATCTTCCTTCGTTCACGCTTTCCCATACGCATCTGAGGTCACACTTGGCGGCATCGATGTCGGGTGCATCCCCCATGTTCTGCACGCACGAGTTTACGACGCGTATCCTTATGCCTGTGGCTGCGCCTATGATCCTCGAGCATCTTGCCCCTACTGGCACTGGTTACGCTTACTTAGGCTCCGGTCCACGAAACCTGAGACCATGCGCGTCGTTCGCGAGTGGAGAAGGGCTGAGAAGGAGAGAGGGCATTCTCCTCTGGAGGTGTTCATCGAGAGGTCCGAAGGAAAGTGGGAATGCATGTATATGTAGTACTGTTCAGAAGCCTATGCGACGGTTCGTCTATTGAACTGGGCAGGAGTATGGTGGTAATAAGAGAGTTATGCACTCGTACTCTAATCCTATGTGTTTGTCCGAGTGGCAAATGTACGATGGCCTCAGTTTTGTTAACTTATTTGTTTCGTGTTCCTAGTATCATTACCTACCTGATTTTCAGAAGGGGTCCAAACAACAGCATCAAACCCGACGATTCTGACATTACTTATGGAGAAACTTGGGAGCATTGCGGGATATCAAACCCAAAGGTGGGTAAACTTGAGCGCCTGACGTGCACGGCTTGCTGTCGGATCTTCAAAGCCTTGAGAAGGGCTCTCATAAGTTGGAACACTTACTCGGAGTGAAATATGTCTTTCGAGAAAATGTCGGGACACCTCCATATCGCGTGAGGAACTGCTGCTAAATTTACGATCTTGCAACTCACGGGTGCGGTCTTCGACGCTGGAGTCATCGTGCGCAAGCTACAGTAGACTTTTTCATATTGCATGATGTGTTATTGTATAAATCTGATACTGTATGAAAATTGGCTATGACCACAGTGGTATGCAGGGAATTATACAAAAATTGTCATATTGAATAAGTATGACTCCCATGGAGCATTATACAATACGACATGAGAGTTTGGCAAGGACGGAATGGGTGTGATAGAGTGGAATTTCGGACTACCTTGGCCAGGTCACTGTTCGGCACCCATTATGCCTGCTGCCCTCTCAGTCCATAAGCCTCGACCGAAGCCTGCACCATCTACTAGAAGCCCAAACCACCTGGGAGTCAGAAGAGCACTGTGGCAACCTCAGCAATCCCAAAAAAGACTCGCTCACGGACTCATCTTGACTTGAATGACTGGCTCATTGTCTTTGCATACATGGACAAGCATCCTGAGTTGTCATAAGATCGTGTTGTTGAATATTTCCACACACGACCAGAGGGTGCCTTGATATTCACACAGGCTACCCTTTATTGAAAACTGAAGGCAAGGCAAACGGACTTCGTCCACCTACTTCGTCAACGTTTGCAGGGTTCACTGCATCGTAGGATGGCAGCAACTATGCAAACAACACTCAATGCCTTCCTATAGTGGAAGGAACATGTCACGCATAACACATCACGTGTAGCTTAGTCACATATGTCACACATTCACTACTGTATCGTTGTCATAATGTATGGGAAAATGGGCTATGCAACCATCATACAATATGAGAAAGTCTACTGTACCGACACCGTTCTGTTCTGCTGGCCTTGAGGACGGGCAGACGGGCTCTCGGTAAATGAAGCCAACATGCGCCTGCTTGTAGGCTACTATCAGACCTTAGGTGGGGTTGCATTGAGAGGTGACAACCACACCAGCAACCGCTATCTTCAAATCCGG